>UCOH01012050.1:0-50648 GCA_900474275.1 Synergus japonicus
CCTCTATACGTCCATGCCACAATAGTCTACAGTATCATCGATATTTTAGTGAACATTGAATATAGGTTCCCGTATCAAGATGGTTAAGACTCTGGACTGCTACAATGGAGACTCGAGTTCAATTCCCAGGAGCTGCGATTTTATTCATATGATTTTTCTCTGTTTCAGATTTTTAAATATATTTATAGGTGTATTTAATATTCTATATAAATGTGTGTAAAAGTGTATAATTGTGTATAAATTTATATAAATAATGTGACTTTGTAACTTAATATGTATCTTAATAATGTATAAGTAGCATGCATGCATGCGCTGGCTTCCTACAGGGGAAATTCTGCAATTGGTCGTAATTTGGCGCGCAATTCGAAATCGAATAAAATTAATTCGATTTTGAATTGCGTGCATAAAATTTTGACCAATAGGAGAATTTCTCTAGCAGCAAGGCAACACAATGCGCGCGCAGGCAGCTCCGTTTGAGAGCACTAAACTATTTTTTTTTCCTTTCTGCTAGTTCCGAATCCGTTCGAGTTTTACCGAAAATAAACGAAATTTTACCGAGCCCTCGTTAAAGCTTCACGTGCTATTGTGTGAAGTTATCACGAAGTTCACGTTAAACTTTCACTACACTATTTCAGCATTTATTACTGAAATTTGCGTTATAATCTCAAGACTTTCATTAAAAAGTAATGTTTTTTCATTAAGTATTCATTTAATTTATTTTACCGAGGAACAAGTGAAATCTTGACGAAATGTCTCTCTGTCCCAGGTTTACCGAAGTATTTCGGTAAAATTTAACGATTTCGTTCTCTCAGTGTGCGTAGTTTTTAAACTAGACAGAGCATTAAAGTTAACCAATTAAGAGTACGTTTTAAGCCGCCATAAATTCATGATTATTTGTTAGCATGTATGTGTGTATTTTGTTCAAATCTCGTTCGTACTCCTCATTGGTTAACTTTAATGCTCTGTAGTTTAAAAACTATGCATTTTTAAGCATTTTTTTATCCGACTTTTCGATTTAGCTTTTACTCTTGTTTTTTGTAGGTACAAGTATACACAAAGTTCGCGAAACACCCTGTATATTATTTCAATTACACTCTAATTAGGGTAAGAATAAAAGTCAGATGATTCTTTTTCATAAGGAGCACGAAGAACTGTACTTTCCCCCATATGAGAAAAGGAATTAGGGGGAAATTATTATTTTATTTTTATTAATTTGCTTAAGTAGAATTCAGATTTCTAAAAAGTTTATATAGTAGAAGAGCACTTTATATAGAACTAGATAATTTTATGAGGCAGTAATTTTCCACCCTACGATAATTTTCAAAATATCTTGAAATGTTTTAACAAGGGATATAAATTTTGCAAATTTCCCATAGATTTTTACAATGATGCGCAACGTGCGAATAGCATTTTCTGTGTGAAATGGAATGCTTGATCGAGCATATTCGCCGAAAAATGTAAATCAGTCAATTTATAAAGCAGTCGAACCGGTTTTTTTAAAGATCCTGACGCCCTGTGGCATAAATTTCCTAATACGAGTAGGGATTACCGCGAAAAGCACTTTTTCCCATTCTCTCCTGATAAGCACTACAATAGAAATGTCATATAAAAGAAATAAATATTTTTTTTAAAACCGTTTTTTGTAATGAAAGCGTGTCAAATTAAAGTCTCTTAATAATAATTATAGCGAACCCCAGTTCATTTTATTTTAAATTATTATTAACTAAAAATATTACAGTTACAGTGCACGAGACATTTTATGGACAATTAATAGTTAAATACAAAAAAGAAAGAATACATATTGCATGATTCCAATTTAAGATTAAAAATTTTTTTACTCTAAAATAAATATCTTTCAATTTTTAGTCTATTAAGATTTTAAATATATGAAAGGATTTCACGTCATTTCAAAACGTATTTTATAGAATTTTTAAACATTTGAGGAAATTTAATGATGGTATTTTAAAGAATTTTTTCCAAAACACCCACCCGTGTAGTAATAGCCTAAGTTGGCCCTAATACAATACGATTCCTGGTCGGGGGCTGGTCGGACCACTTTTTTTCAGGAGAGCCCAGCCGGGATATGGTCAAAGGCTGTTCAAGTATATTTTTACTCAAAAGCCCAATCGGGAGATGTTGAGGAGCAAGTTAGGTATATTTCCATTCAAAAGCCCAGTCGGGAAATTGTCGGAGGCAAGTCAGGTACATAGATTTTTATTCAGTGCGTCATTACTGATAATAATTATAAAGAAATTTTTATTTTATTCAGCATTTACGAAATGCTGTCGTAAATTCTTTTGTTCAACAATAAAATATCGCACTGCAATTTGATCTGAGATATTTAAATGCAATTTTTTATTTTTTATATGCAATATTTCAAAATAGTGAAATGCTGAAAATGAAATTCAAATTTTTATAAATAAGTAATTTTTTTATTAGTGTCCGTGTTGTGCCGGAAATAATTCATAAATACGAGTGCGTCTGACATTTAGGGCCGATTTCACCATCTCTGATTATATCCATGGTTAACTATTCATAGTTATTTTTTAATCAACGTTTAAATCAGGATTAACCAGCGAAGCATTCCACCATTTATTTTTCATCTCTGGTTAGCTAACGCTATACCCTGTTCGCAATAACATCTAGTTTCAGCCTATTTCTGTTGTACCTGCGATCCGATTGGCTGAGTCAAAAAAACTTCTACCAGCGCGCCAAGTCGGCCTCCGACTTAAAAAACTCGTGTTTTTCTGTTTTTTATGTTTATTATCAAAGACGACACCGAAGCGTCTCTAAAAAATATGTTTTAAAAAAGTGATCAGTAAAGTGATTTTGTGTCAAGCGAAAAGAAGAGAAAACATAAACTAGCTGTCAAGTTGTATCAACTTTTGTACTCATTCAATGAGCACTTTGCTTCCTATAAGCAAATATGATTTGTTTCCTCATAGAGGAAGCATTAAGTATTCTTTACATCAGCATTAAATTTTGATTATTTGGGAAGTTATATTCAAAATATTCATTTTTGAAAATTTCAGTAAACCATAACTTTCTTATTTTTCAATGAAATGAATTAATCTTACAGGTCAATCAATTCGTTTAGACACAAAGAATCTTCATTTTCTTTACATCAGCTTTAAATTTTAATCATTTCAGAAGTTGTATTAAAAGAATTCATTTTCGAAAATTCCAATAAAGCATGAGTTTCTTATTTTTCAATGAAATAAATTAATCTTATAGATCAATTGATTTAAATGTAAATTATTTCAGAAATTATAGTTGAAAAATTACTTTTTTAAAAATACAATTAACCATAACTTTATTATTTTTCAATGAAATGAATTAATCTTACAGGTCAATCGATACGTCTGGATGAAAGGAATTTTCATTTCCCTTACACTAGCTTTAAATTTTCAATATTTGAGAAGTTATAGTGGAAAAATGAATTTTACGAAAATTATAAAAGTACATAAAACTTGTAAAATAAAATATTTTGTTAAACCATTGTAAGAAATTCAACTAGGTATATAGTGGACTAACTGCAAAATTTCATCAATTTATCTCTACGCGTTTTCAAGATATTGCTGGATCGTGACACACATTCACACAAACACATACACACATATAAACACACACATCCGGACATTTTTTCAGATCATCATATTAGATATATTGCCCTTTAAATATGTTCAAAAAAAACCTTTTTTAGGAAATTGGATTATGTCATCATTACAAAGCTTCCTCTATGAGGAAGCAATTAAAAACACAGTTAATTCAATGTTTCTAAATAATTGATTCGTTCTTTAATTAATTGTGGCCTTCTCTCATTGATGATATTTTCATCACCAAATGAAGATGAAGATGAAGATAAAATATCATCATAAATTAGATCCATCATATTTCACACTATATACTGTAGCACTTCACTTTTGACACTTTGAGGTTATATTGAACCCCTTTAATCGCTGGTTATGTCGGTAACCAGCCAAAAATGGCCGGTTAAGTTAACCAGCGTTTAAACTAGTTTAACCATGGTTTAAAAGATGGTGGAACGCAACTTACTGATTAAATAAAGTTAATCGATGGTTAAAATTTAACCATAGTTGGTGAAATCGGCCCTTAGTGTTTCTATATCGGGACTCGTCTGCTATGTCTGCATTTGATCCATTCTGAAAATGAATATTTTCTGACAAAATATTCATTTTTTCATCGAAGCTGGAAAGGAATTTCATTTCTATAGGCCCAGGACTACTCAGGATCCAACATATTTGGTAAGTTGTCGCCACATATCCCATAAAACCTTTTTCTAAAATATATACGCTCACGCAGGATCGGACTTAGAATCATTTTTGAAAATTTCCAAGTCCGTTTATTCAACGCCCTTAAAATTAAAATTTCGTGACCCTTATTCAGAACCTCAAACCCGAGAAATTAATTATTGAAATTAACATGTGTTCTTATGGGAAAATGCAGTTTTTGTAGATTATAAAGATATTTTTAAATAAAAAAATTATGCAAAAATTCTTAGATACATAGAAAAAAATAAGAAACCCATAGGTGCTTCCAAAATTATCAATCAGAACCTGTATCAAAGGATATTGAATATTTTATAACGTAAATATATTTGTGACGTCAGTGAATAGAAGGTATGGCAACGTCGCATTGACAACATGTGCTCCGTGTAGTGATAAACGAAATAAACACGTCGCGCCAACTGGTAGTTGAACGGAGTGTTTCGGCGATGTTGTCAAACCACGGAGGAATAGTAAGGAGATCGAACAATGCATTCGGAAGTATTCAGAAATGTCACCTTAAGTGTCAGCTACGATGAAGGAATAAATGGAAGACTTTTTGCACATGCGCGGTATAAATCTATCCGTCTTCCTTTCTCTTATGAGATTGTGGGAGTGAGTGGTCCGAGCTCTGAGCCGCTTTTAAAAGTGAGGTTATGTGTCACAATATTCAAATGTCAATATTCAAATGCACAATTCCACGAGAGAAAGAAAGATGGATAGATTTGTACTGCGCATGTGCGAGCGGTCTTCCATTCTTTCCTACACTATAGCTGGTACTTGGTACTGAAGGTGCGCAAAGCAGAAAGCAGAAAATCATAAGAGGGAAAGAGATAGGCAGATTTTCTCTCTCTTTCACTCTAATGATTTTCTGCTTTTTGCTTTGCGTTTTTTGCTGTCATAGGACGGCACCATTACTATTCCTCCATGTGTCAAACAGAAAATTGCGACTACGCGAGTCAATAGCAAGTCAAGGCGTTCTCTCAACTAACTAGCTCCGTACCCAGCATACTTCCTTAAAAGTCCTTATAATTTTTTTTTATCGTGGATCCTTCTTCTAATAATAGTAATAAAAAAGTGAGAAAACTAATATCGCTTCTTCTATAATCATAAAATACGAAGCCAAAGATACGACGAAGTAATAAATTTTCATAGCATGAACAAAAATAGCACTAACAACATAACATTAAAAACAACTCCTACTTTTTGATAGTTTAAAAATTCCTTAACTAACAAAAAGTACAAAAAGTGACATCTTGAAAGAAGAATTCAATACTTAATTTAAAATTAATTTAATTCTTCATAGCTAGTACGCGGAGAAAAATGAAAATTTTGGTTTCGAAAAGATTGCTAAACAATATTTTAAACAGTTTATATATTTTTTTTAAAGACTGAAGAAAAACCTGTCGAAAACGTTTTGGATAAAATTTTCTAAATACCATAGGTTATTAGTTACATGGATCCGAAACAAGGGCTTTTTGACCAAAATATCAAAATTCCACCCCCTCCAACTCGGCAAGTTTTGACCGATCTCGTTCAAATTTGGTGTGGTAACTACTAATCAATAGGACTAAACTTTATGCAATTCTTAGCCCGATCGGATAACATCGGTTTCAAAAGTGTGTTTACACTCATCTCGCGATGGACGGCACGGCGATCGACGGCACTTTTCACGCTTGGCTGATTCTACGTCCCCCCCGAGCATCCCTTGAGAGCCTACACTTAAGTGCCGGCGCTCGAAACTCAGCGCCCTACTGCGTAGCATGTATAGTATAGAAATTAGCGAATCTTAAAGTCTACATATATTCGGTCCTGAGTGGTGACGTGAGAGTGCTCGCTCGAGCTATTATAATCTCGACCGATCGACGGCACACAAGACTCAAGCGGTGCTGTCGATCGCGAGATGAGTGTACTTGATATGAAATCCCACATATATATTTGAAATGACTTGTTGTCCGTTGCTCCAACAACCTTAAGGGGTTAGTACCAAAGTTTTCACCTTTTTTTTTTAAGAATTTTTTTATCAAATTAAAATTTATATTACAGATCCTAGCTTTTCACACATGATTATAGACACTATTACAAAAATTTTTTTTTTTTTTTAGTAATAAATCTGGCTGGTAAGGCTGCCGGAAGTTACCCATTTTAAAAACTGGCGTGCATGATTCAGAAAAAACTATTGGACCGATCGGGCTGAAATTTGCATATATTATTATACACAAATGTCGCTATCGCATGAACCAAAATAATTGAAATCCGAAAAAAAATTAATACAAAATGGTCGACTTGAAAATTGTTCACCTTTTTTTAACCAAAATTGCTTTAAGAAAGTGTTAAATATTAATTAATAATTATGATTTTGGATATGATTATTTAAGCACGAAAAGTTATTTCTCATGCCATAACGACATATCTGTAACATAACATATTCAAATTTCAGCCCGATCGGTCCAATATTTTTTTCTGAATCATGCACGCCAGGTCGAAAAATGTTGTTTCGAGAAAAATGCGTTTCGTTTTTAGTCTAAAATACAGGGTGATCCATTTTAGTTTATAAGTATCTTCTAAAATACTTTATTTACGTAAAAATGGTTTAGACAAAAGTTGACCAGGATCGAGAGAGCCATTTAACTGTACCATCAATTTTGACCTTGAGTTCAATTTTCAAGGTCACTTGCTTCAAACACGCGACAAATGCACGTTCAGCGCGTTCAAAATGCTTCCGTTGTTTTGCGTTTTTCGATCTGTTCTCGATATTTATGACCAAAATAACGATTAATCCAACAGTTCTACATATATTTATTATAATAATTTGCACTTTTTAGAAAATCAATTTTTCAAAAATGTTCTTTGGTACTAACCCCTTAAATGTAAAAGTTTTTTTACATTTTATCCTAGGTGATGTATATTATATGTATATCGAACGCATTATTGTCGAAAACCTGATTGATTTGGAAATTACGTGAAATAAGTAATTGTACCGAATTTGAAAACTAAGGCTTTATAATCTAAAATTGACCTTCATTTTAGGACACTAAAAGAGTATACCAAAGGCCAATCCAATCGGTCCAATTCTTTCGAAAGTTATCGTGCCGACAAACTAAAAATCTACAGACAGACACACAGGCAGACAGACATATACGTAAAAACATGTTTTTCGGGTTCAGGGGGTCTCAAAACGTGGACATTTGACAATAACTGGAGGGTCAAATTTTACACAAATCTATTACATTCTCTATGATGAGAATGTAAAAAGTAGCTTAAAATACAATTGGCATTTTAAGTTTAAGAAATTTTGGAAAACTCATTTAGATTTTTGAAATTAGAGATGGAATTCCAAGAATCTATTATTCAATAAATTTGCAATCTGTTAATTTTACAGACTCATTCTGTTGACTTTAATATTTGTGTATGACTGAGTGCATTGTGGAAAAATTTGGGGAAACAGCATCTCATGAGTTAGGATAACGGTTAAGATCGTGGACTATCATCCCATAGGTCGTCCATTCAATTCCCCCCAGCGTTGCGTCCGAAATTTTATTTCTTATACATGCATTAAATATCGACAGGCTATAAGTATATCCATACGAATAAACCATGCTTCTAATTAATAATTGTTTCTAAGGCATTTATTTTTATGTTTGAAAGTACAAAAAAATCTGTAAATATAAAATTTACAAATTGTATCTGTAGAATTTACAGATTTTTCTTTAGATTCAATAGATTTTTTTCTGCATATATAAGTTTGCCGGATTTCTTTGACAAGAAATCCCTTTTTTTTAAAATTATCTCAAGATTTCGAAAATATCGAGATATTTTTAAGGGATTTTAATAATTTCAAGGGATATTAAGGGCATGTATTACTTACCCGATCCCTACCTTACTAACATTTTCTTCTCTATAATGCTACGTCTACATTTATAAAGATCTCAAATTGAAAATTTATAAAATTAAAGAAAATATTCTAATGTATGTTTGTCTGGTCTTCAATTTTTGTAAAAATACAACATTTTTTTTTAAATGTCAATATTTAGGACCAGACAAACGTACCTTAAGGTTTTAGCTTCAAATATAGAAATTTATGTGGTATCTCAATAAATGTAGACGTAACGTTACAGAGAAAAAAATGTCAGTAAGGTAGGCATCGGGTAAGTAATACATGCCCTAAAGTGATTTCAAAAGATTTCAAAGCATTTTGAAAGTTTAAACAAAATGTCATGATATTTAAAGAGAATTTTAAAGTACCTAATTTAATAATATTTTTAATCTTTCAGGGATTTATAAATGATTTTAAAGAATTTAAATTTAATTTGATATTTAATTTTAAAGTAATTTAACAGGATTCAAAAATTTTGTTTAATGAATTTAAAAAGATTTTAAAAAATTCATTACATACATTTTTTTATTGACATTCAACATTGAAAGAACGACAGTTTAAAGGGAATTAAAGATATTTAAAAATTTCTTAAAAGGTTTGAAAAGAATTCCAGAGAATAAGTATTTTTATGATATTTCACAATATTTCAAAGATTTAAGGATATTTATAATTTTAATGAATTCAAGATATTTTTAATATTTCTAAGGATTTTAAAGAACTTCAAAAAGTGTATGGACTTTCAAAGATTGCAAAAGATTTCTATTAAGAGAAGTTACGATATTTTTACATATAAAGAAGAGATCTTATTTACTATCGACCTATAATTAACGAACACACTCTCATCAGGATTGCACTCGCGCTTCGCACCCTCATGTTTTTAAAAATATTTTTCACGATTGAAACGGAAAATACTTATGATCCTATCAAAAAATGATCAAGGGAGAATTTGTAGACGTTTTTAAGGCCATTAATAATTATGTTTTTATAACTTTCTTTGTATCTCGTGTTATTTGGCTCAAAACTTTAATTTTCGATTTTTCAAGAAAATTTAAAAAGTTGTTATGGCAGTCTTATATGGCGTTTAAAAAGAAATATTTTTCACCTCAAGATTTTTTTCATACCATGCGTGATTTGGCTTTAAATTTAAATTTTCGTTTGTTTATTTTTTTAAATTTTCGAAATGTTATAAGTCTGCTAATTTTTGTCTTATCGAGAAAATGCAAAAAGATAAATTGTTCGATTTTTTTTGTACTACAAATATCCGTACAGAGAATTTTTAAATTTAAAAAAATTGATTTCAATCAAAATGTTCCAGTTTTTTATTATTATCCGAAATGGCTTACAAACGAATTTGACCTTCATTTTTGAACTCTAAAAAAGTATACCAAAGACCAACCGAATCGGTCAATTGTTTCGAAAGTAATCGTGTTAACAAATTAAAATTAACAGACAGGCAAATTACTAAAATGATGTTTTCAAATGAATCTAATACATTCTCTGATGAGGCATAATTTGTTTTTCAAGTATTGTGTATAATAACGTTTTGATTTTTCTTGAAAAATAGAAAATTTAAATTTTGAGTCAAATAACACGAGATATAGGGTAAGTGAAAATAAACATAATTGTAGGTTTTAGAATGTTCTGTGAATTCTCCTTATTTGAACATTTTTTGATGGGGTAAGTAGTTTTCGTATTGATCATGAAAAATGTTCTTAACAAATTTTTTTAATACAATTTCCCAGTCAAAGAACTTGAGATATGAGAAAATATTACAAAAAAAATAGTCCTTTAAAAATCATTTAAAAGGTAAAATAAGATTGTTGTTAAACATTATTTTATAAGACCAATAATAAAAAATTAGATAATTCTTTTAAGCGTCTTTAAAATGATTTATTTGAATATATTATGCAATAAACAGCAGAGCAGAGCAAGAAGCGCAAGGTTTAAGTTAAGTAATTTTGAATCATCAAATACACAGCACGAATCGCGAGTGTACTGATGAGAATTTGCTACTGAAGGTTGATATATCTTTTATAAGTAAATAAATTTGTCTTTGTTTCTGAAATAAACAAAAATTTTGTAATTGGCGCATGTAGAATATACAACATATCAGGTGCAAAGCGTGACAACCTAATCGTGATGCGCCATACTTTATAGGAGCGTTCATATATTTGCGAGCGAAGCACCCGATGGAAATATGCAGATCAATTTTTGTTAACACGAACTTCAAAATTTCAAGTACGCGTGCTTTTTGGAGTACGACGGTTTATTGTATTATTATAAGTAAATTTTTAAGAGAAAGTTTCTTAACTTAGAAAATAAATTCATATTTTAAAATGTTTAACTTATAAATATACAATCTTGAAGTAGAAACTAATTGCAACATTTTCTCTGAATGATTTTTGCAGAGTATTATAATATATAAAGTGTAGACTTTATCCACCCGTAACATTGGTATTATGAGGCCTATGCATTTTTTATACATCTCAACTCTTGCACCTATTATATATAAGTACTCAATTATAACACGCGTTGCTACCGCCCTAAGTTGTTATTAGATCTAAGTAGTATAACTATCCACTTATTGCTCAAGTTAGTATATTAGACAAGAAAGAGCATTAGGCGTTAGGGATATAAAATTCTATTTTTTGGGTCTCAAGTTTCAACAAAATAAATTGAGAATGAATAATAAATTAATTCCTCCCTGATACTAATTGTAAGAATCATAATCTATCTTCATTAATAAAGATGTAGAGAAATTATATTAGACAAATTATAATTGAAAAATAAAATAAAGTAAACGTTTAACACAACAACTTATTTTAATAAAGTTAATAATTGTTATTTGACTGAAAAGCACTAAAAGGAAAACGTTTGTCATTTTATGACATAGCGGGCTTTATTAATTTAAATTGAATAAGTGTGACGTAAGATGAACTTAGCCTGTCACCTTATAGTCGAAATTTAAAGAGTAGGGAAAATTGAGCTTGGCAAACTAATACGTGATAATTATTTGCTATCTTTAATTTGATCGGTCGAGCCATCAACATTACTGAGCAGAATCATGCTGCGAGGCCAACCAATGAAAGCCTACAGGTGGTGAGCACTGGACTCAATTTGTATTAATAATTAAAGTTCAAAGGTGATAGAATAATTTTTATAGTGCGTGTGTGTTTAAATTTGTTTAAGGATGGCGTTTTTTATTTATTCATATGATTTTTACTGATAAAACATAAACCATCCGCATTCAATGATCGAGGAGGAATGCACGAACGATTATTATGTGTAATAACTTGTATGTCTTGTTCATTTATACGAGACCGAACGCGCGCTTCCGCGCGCGGGTTGATTTTATTATTAATTTAAGCGATTTTGTACAATATAAAGATTTAAAATTTCCCGCGTCGGCCTCAATTATCGATATACGACGCGTCACGAACTTTATTGACCAATAAGGAATCGGGTCCACGCATTTCATCGATACGTATGATCTTTTTAGAATAGGATTGTATTTCGTGTGATTCTTTATTTCTATTTTATGTTTGATTTTGCTTATTGACCGATTACTATTGATTTTATATGATTTTATATGAATTGAATTTTGAGAACTCGGAATAATTTAACGATTTTCTTCAATTCCTTTGTCAATTTATCTCTGTGATTTATTTTATTTTTGATTGGTAACGGTCTATTCGATAATGATTTGTATTTATTTTATTATTTTATTTAATTTATTAAATATTCTTTTAAGCAAACTTGTTTAAATTTCAATTAATTATTCTCATAAGATTTCATTAAAATAAAAACCCAGCAGTCGTCATGCATACGTAATGTGTACCAAATAATATTGATTGGTTACAATTTTTAGCCAAAAAAAAAAAATAATAATAAAATGGTATTTTATGGATTGCATAAAGCTGCAAGAAAATTTATTGGCATTTAAGTTTCAATTCGTTTCAACATTACCTCCTTGAGGTTTCACACGCTTATACTCTCCTTCCGTTGCTAGCACTCACGCGGTGTATCATTATTAATGCATCAGAGGTACATTCTTTAGGTTTCTGAAACCTTTGCCTGTACGTAATGAGAAAGACCAATTCTTTCTTAAAGGGGGCGTTATAAAGAAAACCCTACAAGAACATTATTTTTCTTTAAAATTAAAGACGCCAATGATTGTCTTTCTTAATTACAAAAAAGTCCATCTCTCTTCGCAATTAAAATATATAGTTGCTAATATAAAATAAGTTACTACCTATCTTTATGCTACCTTCTTGGCCCATACTATTAATGTATTTATTTGAAAAGTAAGGAAGTTATATGGTTATTTAAAATTTTGAAAATCATATTTACTTTAAGGAAACAAAATGTTGATTCAAAAAGCAGATAAGTTGATACAACTTCACAGCTAGTTTATAAATTTTAAGACATGTAGAATTATTTTATAATATAATTTCACTTGAGTTTAGGATTTTAAAAAATTACAGTGCTGTATTTAGAATGGAAGCCGAAAAGACCTGGGCCTAGGAAGAATTTTTCTTTAGTATTTGTAATCGTAGCAAAAATTAGTAGAAAGGGCGAAAATTTTTTAAGTGATCTTAGGGCGCCATTGAGGGTAAATTCGACCTAGCGAAATCTTCGGATTCAAAAGTAATCCGACTGAATCCGCCAATCCAAATTAATCAGAAATTTCAATCCGATTAAATCCGGTCAATCCGAATGTATCTGGTCAATCTAGACTTTCAATCCGAAATATTTGTCCGAATCAAGTCGAATTAACTCGGTTTATCCGATTCAATCTGAATAATCCCGAAAAATTCGGACTCATTCGAATACAAATTGCGGAATGATTCGTATTGATTCGGAATGAATTTCGATTCGAAGCTTTCGCTAAGCATGTACTGAGTAATTATAATGAATTTCACGGTAAATGGTCTTGTTTCAGTGAAAAATATTTATTATTGAATACTTAAATTTAATGATGAACAAGTTTTATTCAGTTAGTTTTTAAACGAGAAAGTTATAAAAAGTTTAGAAATCTGATTCTTTTTAAAATTAAATTAAATTTAAACCAAAAATTACAGAAAAATTAGCTAAGAGTAAACAATACCGAGTACAGCAATTAGTAAAATTTTCGTACCACATATTCTCATTTTATATTATCGAAAGTCATGGGAAACTGATTCCAAGCACCTTCATTATTGTCTAACTCCTATAAAATAAACTCAACAAAATCCCAGTTAATATATTACTCACACAATATTCAATAAAAATCTCAATTATTAAAACACTAGAGCACTCAAGTGGAAACTTTTTTACAGTTTTTTTTAATCTGATTTATTACTCTCCTCTCTTAGACCTCATATCTAACACCCATTAAGTAAAAATTTAAATTTTCATTTTGAATCAGAACTGAGTGTGAAATGCATTTAAATAAAATTAAAACACAATTGGTTTCCCTAGCGAAAGCTTTTATCCCAGGCGAATTTATCCGAAGCCCATTCAAAATCATTCCGAACCTTTAATCCGAATGAATCCGAATTTTTCGGATTAATTTGGATAGAATGGATTCACTCAGATTACAGCAATTTTTAAATTGAATTATGACTGGTAAATAATTAATTAAATTTTTAATTATCGAAATAACAATAAGTTTTGAATAATTAGAATTTGATTATTTATTTATTAATTAAATATTAATAATATTATAATTAATGATTACTATTAATTTAATAATTAACTTAATATTTAATTATATTATAATTTAATTTAATTTAAGAATATTTTTTCTATATTAGATAATTAGTATTTTTCTGAATATTAAATTATATTTTTTCAATGAGTTTTGAAACCTCAATTATTATTTACATTTATGTGATAAATATTTAATTTGCTCAAAGCAATTAACAAATATTTTACAATTTATTATATAAAGCTTTTATTAAAAATGTATGTTTATAAAATGTAGAATTATCCTCTGATTTAATAAAATTATATGATTTTCTAATTTGAAGTTTCTAAAAATAGATATGTTTAAGTAAACTTTAGAAAAAATAATTTTAATCACCTAAATTATTCTGAACAAGTTCACATTAATGAAAATTTACCCGTAACTATCAAATTCGTCATAATAATTGATAGTGAATTAAAAAAAAATAAAATGAACATAAAAAATGAACTGTAACAATAAGATTAAAACCCTATTTTTTTCTGTGATAACCGGTTCAATGCTCGATGCATCAACCGCAAAAAAGACATTAAAAAATCGTTGACTGGTATTTATCTACTCACCTCTGGTTTCATAGCTGTCGTATTATGCCTTGCACCTAGCGCAGTTTCACGAAAACTGAAGGACTTATCGTTGGTGGATTTGATAAATGTCGGTATTTTTAGCCAGTTTTATCAGATTGTAAAAGCGTCAAGTGACGCTTACTGCAATATATTACCATTCCAAGTTACATCACACACTCTATTTATTCAACACAAACAGACCGCGAAAGGAAAAAAGTCTATTCAAATTTACGATGCGAATTACGAGTTTCAAGTTTAAACTCTTTTTAAATCCCTAGCAAGAATTAAGTCTCAATTGATGCTGTGTGCATAACACTCACGAAGAAATAAGTACTCCAGATGCGAAAGCGTGTATACAGGATGTTTAAAATTGTCCAGCTGGACTGCTCACTGCTCGAAATTCAAATTGAATTGTTTCTTTCTTGTTTGAAATATTTATGTACCTATTTCAATTATTCTACTGTCACTTTGACTTGTGGTCTCGAAGATTTTCAATTTAAATTTTAAGTTAAAAGGAGACACGACTAGGTTCCAAAGACCTAAAAGGTTCCTCGACTGCCTCCTCGGACAGGAAAGCAACGATCTGTTGGATTGTTGTATCCGTTCCGAGTCGAGCGGAACGGTGCGGCGCGGCGCGGGCGAGCGTGCTCCAAGGCGTAGCGGCCATATGCTATGCGCTGGATCTACCTCATGCACCTCATGGTGTGCGTGTACATATGTACCTTGGGTGACCTTGTTTGTTCTCCGAGTTCGAACGTTCTCCATCAGGCTTCCTTCCAGTAAAAAAAAAATTAATAAATAAATAATAAAAAATAAAAAAACAGACAACCGATCCGAAGAATATTTGGTCATCTGTTATTTATGCCTTGTACATCTAGGCCTTTTATTGTTTCTTTGTTTCTATTTACTTTATTTTCTTCTTTGCTATAACTTATAAATGGTAAGAATTACTTGTCCGATCCCTACTTTAACGACATTTTTTCTCTGCAAATTACTTACTTCTAAATTTATAATGAGATGTCAAATTGAAAATTTCTGTATATACACTAGACTCTCCCAATATTAATCACCGCAATATTAACCGCATTCCTCTCTCAATATAAACTAGCCTGAAATTATCAGCGATACACTTGAGGGAGGGGAATTTGGCTAATATTGCGGGGATCTCTGTTCTGGATTTCGTTAATATTAGGAGAATCGAATGTAAAGGGTACGTTGTTTATCTGATCCTAAATATTTACATTTATTACAAACAATTTTCAAGATAATTTATTTTTTATTTTTATAAAAATTTAAGACCAGATAAACATACCTTAGCATATTTTCTTCAATTTTAGAAATTTTCAATTTAATATCTAAATAAATTTAGAAGTAACGTTGCATAGAAAAAAATGTTGGTAAGGTAGGGATCGAATAAGTAATACATGCTCTTAAGGTAGTTGTCTCGCGACAACAATCAAAAGTTTATGCTCAGATAGATGTCAGATACCCATCAGATACTCCTAACCATTGGTGAAAAATTTTGACTGGGTTTGTACAATTACATAAAAGCGTTCTATATACCGCAATTTCATTCTCAAAGATAATTGTGTTAATGTTTACAAATTTTTATAACCACAAAAAAATATTGTCAAAATGTCATCACAATTAAAACACAAAAGCAAATTTATTTTCAACTAGGGGTGCCTTGTGAGCACATTCTCATCAGTTTTAATTATCTTTATTTTTTTTGAATTTTTGAAAAGTTATATATATGACAATTTTTGTTTTATAAAAAAAAGTCATAATGATAAATTTTTCGACTAATTGAATACTATGAATATCATTAAACAGAATTTGTAAATTAAAATTTTTTAATTTTTATCAAAAACGGCTGGCTAACGAACTTGATCTTTATTTCATGATAATAAAAGCGTATACCAAAGGCCAATCAAATCGGTCAATTTTTTCGAAAGTTATCCTGCTCACAAACTAAAATCTATAGACAGACAGACAGACAGACGGACAGACACATTGATAAAAACATGTTTTTGGGGTTCAGGAGGTCACAAAACGTCGACATTTGACAAAAAATTGGGGGGTCAAATTTTACACAAAACTAATACATTCTCTGATGAGAATGTAAAAAAGTGCTAAATAAACGATTGAAGGCTGTTGTACCTATCCTTAGCGAAAGCTTTAGATTGAAATTCATTCCCAATGAATCCGAAATTTACCGAATCATTCCGGAAATTTATATCCGAACCAAACATCAGTTTTATTCCGATCCAATCCGAAGGAAGTTTTCAATCGGAATTAATCCGAAGCCCATACAAAACCAATCCGAACCTTTAAACCGCATTAATCAAAATTAATTCGAACTTTGAATCAGAAAAAAATACGGTCAATCCGAATGAATTCGATGATCTTTTGGGATAGACCGGATTCATTAGGATTAACGGGATTTATTCGGATTGAAAGTTCGGATAATTCTGATTTATTCGGATTGGCGGATTCATTTGAATTCATTCGGATTAAGAGCATGTATTACTTATCCAAGTTACTCGAAAAATGAGATTTTTCAGGGCGAGCGTTCGAAGTCGACCGGATAGAAACGACTTTTAGCTTTAAAGAGAGAGAAGACTCAGTGTGTTCCCACATTAAAATTTGGGAATTGTAAGCAAATTAGCAAGAAATTGTACTTTCTACCTCAGCGCCTCAGAATAGACGTGAACAAACAATATTTTAGAACGAAATTCAAAAGTTTGTATAATACAAATTTTGAGTAATGTCGACAAAGTTTACAAACTTTACGCAAAACGTAAAATGAACAGCCAATTACAGAACACCTTTAGATTTTGGTCTTCTCAAAGGTGATTTGTCATTGGCTAAATTTCTCTAATGAATGAATACGTGTACAGAAATGTATTCTCACGGAATATACCCTCTCCACTTACTACTACAATCTCACGGAATAGATAGGTCGTAGACGCGACTCACGGACACGGAGATGTAGTGGTGAGTGGTGGAAGGTGTTTCATGGGATCTGAAGTTCTCGAGCGGAAGCTAGATTTCTCGGGTACCTAACAACTCAATTATTAGCAATTATAATGTTCGCAAAAATTTTTTGATGGTTTCATTAAAAAGAGCAAGGGGCCTTCCATAAACCACGTGGCCCAATTTTAACCACTTTTTGATCCCTCCCTTCCCCCATGTGGTCTACCATAGCATTTTCGACGAACCCCACCCTCCCTACCTTAGGATGTCACGTGGTTTCCAAAAATTTTTTTTAAACGTAAATAAAATGAAAAATTATGTGCTTTATTTCATTTTTATTTTATTAACATAAATCTGAGTCAACAAATGGTGGTGCTAGCCACCTCCTTAAATCAGTGATGACTGGGAATACATTTCGATTCCCAGTATTAATGGATCTCCCAGTGGGGAGAACCATTAGACTGCACTCGACTTAACTCGGTTCGGTTCGCTTCGCATGAATCGAATTTTTTGGATTTCGTGCACAATTTCAAAAAGGCACCACGTGGCTCGAACACGAAACCCTCCACCCCCATGTGGCTCAACCATTGACATATAGAAATGTACTACGGGACGCTGTAGGAAAGCGCGTGATAATCCGTCAGAGAAGAAGTTGCAAAGGGGTGTAGTTTTGACTCTTTCTCGTCGAAGCTAATAGGTTGAGTTCCACCAAGCTCCATCCACCGAAAATGCTCTCAACCAATTAACTTCGGAGAGAAAGGGACAAATATACACCCCTTTGCAACTTCTCTTTGACGCATTATCACGCGCTTTCCTACAGCGTCACGCAGTCCATTTCTATATGTCGATGGGCTCAACATAGCAGTTCGCCGAACCCCCTAATTAAGCCAGGTGTTTTATGCAAGGCCCCAAACTCAAAAACTATCGAAAGGTGTAAAAACCTCGAAATTGATTTTTCCGAGTAACCTCCTTTTATTCAGCGCACATTGTTACGTACCAGTCTTCTAAAAATATATTTTCTTTAAATTAATAAATTGAAATAAAGAAGTGCAACTAAAAGCCAATGACCTCGAAATAAAAAGATATTTCCTCAAGACCACTGGCAACGGTAACCTGAGCCGTGAACGCGACACCTCAGTAATACAATAATGAAGCAAGCCTCAAAGCGCAAATCGAATTTTTACCAGTATTTAAATTAAAATATGTTTAATTTCAACTTGAAATTATATATAAAAGAATGAATGAAGAAAAAAAACGCATGTAAAGAAATTACGAGCCGTTCGCACTGAGTCTTCCCACCAGAGACGGGCACATACTTACCAACACAAATGGGTATATATTGCTCGGTGTCGTGCTATCGTCTTATCTCCACCTATGCATTGCCTATCTGACCCTTCCGTCTTCATATTTAAACTTCCGCATTTCTTTCAAGGACTCTAATTGACAAATATAATTGATCAGCAATGTCTCCAAAAAATTAAATAATGCACAGCATTACATAAAAGTATTCTATTTAATATATATTCATCCAAAGAGGTGAATTGAAAAATAGAAGTAATACTTTTTATTAATGGATTGACAAATAGAATTATCATTCGTCCTCAATTTCAATATTACAAGACATGACAATTTGCTGACCAAATCGGCATTTGCACAATGAATATAGAAATCGAATCTGCAAATTTTGTGAACTCTGTCAATGTCGACTAAGAGTTCACTGCACTAATTTCATCAATCATTCTACCAATCAGAAAATTCCTGACACCTCAAAAATTCCCATCCATCCTATCGATAGAGCACCTAAGACAAGCAACATAAAAATATTGTAACTCAGTCATTTTAACGCAATTTGACGAGCTTCTATGACGGATCAAGAAGTCTCCCGGTTAGAATTTTAATTCGGAAAGTCGTTGCCCGTCCCAGTGGTAAGAAGTAGTTCGGCTCACTGTTTAGATACCCCTTACTAAGTTAAACCATCGATCGTACCAAGATGTGTTTGTAAAAAATTAATCTTTAGAGAAATCATTAAGAAGTCTGGCGAAAGGGACGTAAAACTCCAAAATTTTGGTCCGAAATGATAAATTAGCATTGATAAATTTTCAGTTCGAAAGGGTAGTACTCTCACAAGCCAAGAATTTAAAGATTTCCTACTCGTAGAACTAATCTGAGCAATAAAGGACTTTACATCCGACTCAAACTTCAAAACGAGAAGGATTTAACGTCTAATTCCTTGTTATCTGAAATTCCGAGTTTAGCCAATGGGGATTGAAAGTTAGGACATAATTGCTTTCTCTCATTCTGATTTTAAATAACGCCCATTTGGGTAACTCATAATTTTAGTAACCAGGAGCGAAATAGGAGCGAGTGAAAATCCGAGCTACAAAAATTGAAGTGTTGTGATTAAAGCTGAAGGACTAGAGACACCAAAAGTGTCGTATGTGCAATTCTTCAATTTAGCCCAATAGGGGAAAATCCGAAATACATTAAGCTCTCGGATTCCTACCTACTGGTAGAATAAGGACGCCTAGGGCAAGTCTATGTATCGTTATCAATTTTATGTATTTTTATACCTGCTCACTGTAAAATGGAAGGGGGTTTATAGAATATAATCTCAAGTATTTATTCTCCAAGGACATTTTGAATTTTCATTAATCTCCTATCGCGATGCACGTTTTCGTCTTCGGATAAGGATAGGAAATTTCACGTTCGCACACATCAATATAGGAAAATTCCAAATTTATTTTCCTTTCTTTTTTTGTAACTCTCCGACCTGCCTAAAAGAATTTACTTTTTTTTCTCATGGACTTGACTTATTCTTTGGTTTGTTACAACGTCACATATATCAATTTCTAAAATCAAAGAAAATATGAGAAGGCATGCTTATCTGGTCTCAAATCTTTGCAAAAATAAAAAAAAATATTTTGAAAATTCTTGTTTTCTATAAATGTAAATATTTATTACCATGAGATAAACGTACCCTAATGCTCTAACTTTAATTAAAGAAATTTTCAATTTGATATCTCAATTTTAGAAATAATGTTGCAGAAAAGAAATGTCGGTAAAGTAGGGATCGGATAAGTAATACATGGCTGAAGTATCAGACGTTTAGTCTGAAAAAAAAATTTTTTTTCTTACTTTAACTGATAAATATAATACAAAGTTGATACGATCCCCTTACTCCGTAAAGGGGTAAAAAGGGGGAATGTATCGTAGAAGGTACGTTATTGCAACAATTTGTTCCGACGAGGAACCGAGAGTTGATGTAGTTCTAAAAAGAACCGATTGGGGTATTTCAAAAAGAATAGGCAGAGTTACTCTTTCAGATGATACCGTTTTATTTGGTTCTGTTCCCTGAACTGGATCGAAGGGGTGTGTAGGCTGGTTGGCAGAGGCAAGAGAGTGACAGGTCGTTGCTGATGGCCAGTCAGACAGCACAGGGGACTGGTTTTTGATCGAGGCTCGAGTCCTAAGTTTGAGATTCGTTGTAGGTGTGAGTCAGAGTCCGTCTGACTGAAGGAGCCTAGTAGCAAGGCTCGTATCGAAGTCCGGAACTGAAGTGTCGTTCGAAGTTCCAGGACTGAAGTATCTCGTTCGAGGCACTGAACTGAAGTCGTTGTTGTTTGACCAGGCGGCCAAGGTTGGTGTGGCTCGGTTGGAACCGGAGACTGAAGAGCGACCTGTTTCTCGACTAGAGCCGGAGCCCAGCGAGTCGACTTGCTCGATTAGGGCCGGAGCCCAGAGAGTTCAACTTACTCGGTCGGGGCCGGAGCCTGCAGTGATCAGTTGGAGCAAGTGTGCCTCCTTTTATACTCTGCGCCAGAGAATCGTCGCCAAGCTTGGCTTGCCTTCTGCCTCTGCCGCTCGACGGACGCTTCCGTCTATACTCCTCTTTTCCAGTTTTTACATTACTAATTATAGCTAAATATTTTAAGTTCAATTTATCCTTAAATCTAAATTATTACTATATCCATAAAGAAACAAAACTGTTTAACATATTTTTCCTACTACTTAAAATTTAATAATTATTCGATTAATTATTATTTATTATAATTATTATACTATTCATACCCACTGGAAGTTCTGTTATTATTAATAATAATAATTAAACCAAGTTTTCACTCAAGCCAAGCACAATATTGAAGCGTGCGTCAGGGTGAAAGCAAACTTTGGGATTTACCCTACTTAAATGATGTAGGCCCGCGTCACCGAGACTGTGAACTCATTATTATCAAGAATAAATGGGACCAAGCTAGGGGATCATCCCTGTATTTAGGACGGCCCAGTTTGAACTAAATCTGGCGCGTAGGTAGGGGCCTTAGTGGGCGAAGCACCCTAAGTACCCTAAATACGTATATTCTAATTTCAAGTTTGTGAGTTGGCAATGTCTTATAATCTATGCGCATTTTGACTTATATCAAAGTAAGTAAAAAAAGGTTATAGAATATGCTGATGCGTACTAAGCTACAAAAATTCCGACCCACCCCAGTCGAAAGGATGACGCTGAAACTGGCGGACAGATTCTAGCCGCCAAATTCTAAGTATTATTAAAGGGTTTTAAAAACAATTTTTAGTTTTTTCGCAATACCTTACAAACATTGCCAAAATTGACCATTTTCTGCCCGGAACCTCGCGTTTTAATGTTATGCGGTCGATTTTCAAATAAAAATTATAAGATGTGCCGATTCTGACTGACATCAGTCGAAGGGTATTATCAAAGGGTGATAGAAATAATTTTTATTTTTTTCGAAATACCTTTCAAACATTGCCAAAATTGACCTTTTCTCCTTGGAACCTCGACTGGTATGGGTCAGAATCGGCACATTTTATAATTTTTTTCGAAAATCGACCGTCTAACCTTGAAAAGAGAGGAGGTTCCGGGCAGAAAATGGCCAATTTTGGCAATGTTTGAAAGGTAATTTGAAAAAAATATAAATTGTTTTTAACACCCTTATATAGTACTTTTCGGCTGGGGTTGGTTAAAATCGATACATTTAATAATAAAATTATGTGTTTTAAAAAAATTGTTTTTTGTTAACGATTGTAGTTTTTGGTGGCTATATTCTAAATTCTGTTTTTTACTTACTAACTTACTTCAGAGTATACACAGAAATGCATGAGAAACCCACTAGAAAATTTTTTTTTATTAACCTATGATTATCTTCCTTGTCCAGGGAAGAACCACAAAAAGTTGAAAATGTTACTTTAAGTGGAAAATAGGTTGAAAATCCATTTAAGATGGAATTTTTTCTGAACAATATGGTGCAAGAGCCGTTCAAATAACTCAAAAATTGTGGAAGTTCTTAAAGGTAAAAAAAAAAACTCACTTTTCCAAAACATCGCCAATAATCCCGATACTGATTGAAATTCTTCGCTTAAATTGCACAAATTTCGACGAAATTAGATGGTTTCAGTTATAGTTTCACTTGGTTTCAGAAGGTTTGAAAAATCTAAAATTTCGAAAAAATCCTTTTTTCTGCAGTATCTCAAAAACGGCTAGTGCGATTTTGATTTTCCTTTATTTTTCTGAACCAGGCTATCAATCCCTATACGATCTTGCCTTGACTGGTTGGATCTCCACACGATCTTTCCTTGACTGGCTGGATCTGTGCACAATCTTGCCTTGACTGGCTTAAGGGGTTATATACTGTGATGGGTCCGTGACCCACAACCAATACACTCATAGACTGATAGTCTAGAGTCAACGACCGCTAAGCCAAAACATCGACGACACCACGGGTTCAACGATGCGTATCGACGATCCCGAAAAGTAAGATCCATAACAGCACATCCGGTGCGAGCGACGACGCCACGGAGTCAACGATGGATATTGGCGATCCCGAAATCAAGGTCCGTAACAGCATTTTTATACAAAAAGCTTCATTAGAAGCCAAAATATCAGTTACAATAAGATCATCAAGCGCGTAACTCGGTAATTACCAAAAGACCATCAAGCATGTAACTCGGCAGTTGCAAAAAGACCACCAACTGTGTAAATCGGCAGTTACCCTAACATCAAGTACCCGCGGACTCCTCAGTTATCACTCACTATAATCCCAGGAAGTTGTTACTCATCCCTGCTTAAAATGTTAGATAGGAATCGGATAAGAACCGGATTGAAGTGAGTTCCTATCTAGTCCTAGCCAGACTGTACCCGATTTTTGTCCCCGACTTTTATCCGACTCCTAACCGAGTTCTATCTGGTATCGTGTAATGTTTATATCCGATTTCTATCCGATTTGTATCTGGATCTACAAGATAGTTCTATCTGATTCCTATCCGGCTCCTACCCGAAATCTATCTAGTTTCATATAATGTTTATATCCGATTCCTATGCAACTTGTATCTTGGTTAGCAATATAATTCTATCTGGTTCTAGCCCGACTATACCCGATTTTTGTCCCCGACTTGTATCCGACTCCTAACCGGGTTCTATCCGGTATCGTGTAATGTTTATATCCGATTTCTAGACAGTTTAACTAGACACTGAAAAATAAAAATAAATCTTATAAATAATAGTTATTAATTAAGAACATGGTTTTTTCGTTGATATATTATGGATATACTTATAAATACTTATAAATCGAGGTGAAGAGAGAGTAAGAGAGAGAGCAAGAGAAATGGGAATTGTTTATAATAGGAGAATTGGTTTTGGTTATAACAGTAGTGCAACATGTCACAAACAGATCAGTCACAAACGCGCCATCAAAGCGATAACACGTCAAAACATTCTATACCTACGAAGTCTAGGTCTCAAGCTAAAAAAGCCACGCATCAGTCAAAAGAGAGAGGCAGAACGAGGCGTAAGAGATTCGCTAGAATAAAAATATTTTGCACTTGTGTTTGTGTATTTGTATTTCGCAGTATTATTCTGTGCCATGGAAGAGTAAATTTTAAATATTGAGATACCTATTGTCTGACGAATCTATCGCACATATTGAGGTATATGTTCACCAGCCATATGCCTCATCATCCTTCAATAATAGCGATGAAATTCGAATCGCTGTACAACATCAAGATCTCTGTTTACTTGAATGCAGGTTGGCTTGAAATTGCTCCTCATGAAGATGCAACCCTAACCGATGTAGCTAGTTTTTTTTTGATATTATTACACCACTTGCAATGATATTTGGTTTCGCTGAAGATTATCATAAAATTATTGTTAATGCTAAGCATGAATTAGTTTTAGTAAGATCGAAGAGCGATGTAAGTGCAATTTTACAAACAGCTCCGAATGAAGCGTACAGAATTTCAATCAATAGCGTAGAATGGTTGCTACCATACGTGAAATTGTCCGATCAACGAAAAATAAAGCTACTTAAATACATTGAAAGAGATCCTCAAATTTCCATGAGTTTTCGCACATGGGAACTGTATGTGTTTCCTCTTCTGCCGACAACTCCTAAACACATTTGGACAGTAAAAATTTCAACTCAGTTGAAAAAACTTAGGTATATCATTCTTGGATTTCAGACAAATAGAAAGAATAATACAAACCGAAATTCGAGTCATTTTGATCACTGCAATATTAGTGATGTAAAACTATTTTTAAATTCTCAATCACTTCCGTACAAAAATTTGAATCTTAATATTGAGAGGAATCAGTATACTCTACTCTATGAAATGTATGCAAATTTCCAAGTTGTTTATTATGGAAAAGAAGCACAACCATTGCTCACAAAGAGTGAGTTTATAAATAATGCTCCACTCACAGTCATTGATTGCTCAAAACAGAATGAATCTCTGAAATTTGGATCCGTTCTTATTCGACTTGAGTTCGAAGCTAGAGTAAATTTTCCTGCACTAACTTCTGCGTATTGTTTAATTTTGTATGATCGTATAGTTCACTATACTCCAACCAGTGGAGGGGTGCAAAAATTGTATAAAAGCACCATAGACGTCTTTATAGAAGTCCGTTTCACTCAGAATGGATTACATAGTGGATTTTCAAGGATTTAAAATATCAAATAATTAATTTATACCAAAAGAGTTATCAATATTTCCCAGGAATGTACCATCTGTGTTGAAACCATTCATTTTTAAGTTTCAATCTCCTTCCACATGGAGCAGTTTACATGAGAAATATAAAAAAACCAATGCTTGATTAACGCGCAACTTTCATGGTATTGAATAGGATTCTGGTGATATACCTTATGGTGATATACTACACATAATATTAAACTCTATTGTGACAGATAATAGTAATATTTATGTAAAAGGATTGCAGAAGAAAGAATTGTTAAAGGGTTATTTGGAAAAATCTGTGAAAATTGTTGATATGCATGATTTAGAACGTCCTTCAATACATGTGTTGAGTCAGATGTCCAGCAGTGTTGAATGTCTATATCATACATCTTTAAAGAATTATAATTGTGCGCTTCAAAATGTTATATTATTAGAAAATTGGTTATCTAAAAACCTTTTCAACGATAAGAAAATAGAATAGTGTAATATAAAAGCAAAGATACGTAGATGCGACAAGGGCTTAAAATCACCACCTATCTGTAGGTGGTTACCAGTCGAGTTTGTGTTTTCAACATATATATCTATCTATATTATAAAAAGATCTCGCCGCCGCTGTGTCAGGAATTGAGAGGGGTCACGTGACGTCATGAGTGATCACGTGACTTCCTAAGAGGAAACGGGATCCCCCATGAGGACTCTCATTGTAATAAACGTATTACCCTATTGATAAACATTGACTCCTCTAGATCACGTGACCTCATGAAGGGATTCTAATGGGGTTAAAGTAAGGTTTAGGGTTAGGTTAGGGTCTCAAACCCATAGGACTTCATAAGACTACTATCAGACTACCATAATTTGGTCCCAATAGGACCAAATTAGGTTAGATAACATTTAGGGTTAGGTTAGTTCCACCTCCATCACAAACGATCATGCGACCCCATAAAGATACGCTCCTTTTGACCCCCATGATCACGTGACCCTGATAAAACCGCGCTCCTTTTGAAACCCATTGTCAAGTGACCCATTAATTTCACCGCTACCGCTGTATCAAGAATCTCATTAGAACCCCATAAGACCACCATATGACCAAAAGGAAACCCCATAAAGCCCCCAAAAGATAAAAATTCCATAAGGTACCAGAAGATTACCATAACACCTCATAAGACCCAAACCTAATCAAAAGATTAGGTTAGGTTAAGTTAGGGTCTCAACCCCATAGCACCAAAGAGACTACTATAAGACTACCATCAAACCCCATAAGACCACCATAAGGATAATATACGCCTGTATATATATATATATATTAGACAATGAACATGTGACAACACTGTTACTCCGCATAAAAAAATAAGAAACATACAATTTATTGGTCTTCTTCTTCCTCCTCTAATTTTTAGATTTTTTAATGCGGAGTAACAGGGTTGTCACATGTTCATTGTCTAATAAATTGTATGTTTTGTTATTTAGTTTTTTTTTTGTTAAATTAATCTAAGGTGATGAATTCGAGAACATTGATCACCTCATTCTCGATGTTATAATTTACATTTTCACTTTCACCTTGTTGCAAATCTCGCGGACTAGACGTGAGATTCCTTGCTTTACAAGAATATTTCTCATGTCTTTTCAAATTATCGAGTCGTGAATAGGTTCTCAAACAATTGTGACAAGTAGTATTCATTAGTAACTTCATTTTTCAGCAACTGATGCATTCCTCCTTTGTTTTAGGATTTTATTCAACAATCTGGTGTTTCGTTTACCAATTGTTAACCATTCATGTATTAAATTCAGTGATGAGCTTTCGTCTAAATACTCAAAACCAATCTCCATCAAATGAATTAATTTTTTGCAAAATTTTAAATCCATTTTCCAGTGCATCCTGTTCAGGTTGGTGAAGTCCATCTTGTTTATTTCTCGAATAAAATAAACACTCCCAAAATCAAACTATACTCTTTAAATAAAATGCACTATTCAAAAAAACTTTGATTTACTTAGCAACACTTGTATACTGACACGTTTGAATGATGTACAAGTAATTGTTGTACTAAAAAATTAACGGTGTTGGAGCATTTTCAAACCACTAAAAATAAATGTATTAGGTCGTTCAAGTTGCTCCCGGCCTAACAACGAAAACAAACGATTTTTGTCTAACTTACTATTTATTCTTCAACATAGTCCCCTTTAAGCTCGATACACCTATTCCAACGATTTTCCAACATTGAGATGCCTTTTGAATAGTAAGATTACTCAAGGCTTTCAAAATAGCCTTCAGTTTTCCATTCGGCTTCTTCATTCGTCGCAAATCTCTGTCCCTGGAGTCATCTCTTTAAGTTTGGAAACAGAAAATAGTCGCTGGGGGCGAAATCTGAAGAATACGGTGGATAAGGAAGCAATTCAAAGCCTAACTCATGTAATTTGGCCATGGTTTTCATCGATGTGTTAGCTGGTGCATTGTCCTGCAAAAAGATGCATTTATTCTTGGATAAATAGGGCCGATTTTTTGCGATCTCGACCTTCAATCGGTCCAGTAATGCACAGTAATAGTCACTGTTGATTGTTTTTCCTTTTTGTAAATAGTCGATGAACAATATGCTCCTCGGATCTTGGGTCACTTTGGTGCACTTCCACCGGGTCCTACCCATTCTTTGGCTGATTGTTTCGATTCTGGTGTGTAATGATGGATCCAGGTTTCATCAGAAGTCACTATTCGACGCAAAAAATCAGACGGATTTCGTTTAAAGATGTCCCAACAATGCTGGGAAGTGCGAACACGTTCATGAAAATATCCAAACTGATTTACTTTAAGCAAAACATTTTTATTTCAAAAAACTCTAGCGTCACTATTAAGTCACAGATTCATCAGAAGTATATCGTGTAATCGTATGATGATTGGTATTTTAAAACTCGCGGTGCCATTAACTGGAGACCAGGAGCATCTTGAACGACCTAGTAGACTTACTCAAATCCGCCATTTTGTCCACAACTTAGCAATACGCGGTGTTTGAGGCCGCAAAAATAATGTGTTTGAAGTGTCGTTTTTTTATCGATAGTTTTTCGATTGTACGACAGGGGCTATTTGCTTATTTTCTGCAAAAACTAATTTGTTTAGCTAAAACGGGAATTTTTACAAGTGGTGAGACACGGGTTAGAGGGGTGCGGGTAAGCAGTACTTACATTTTGCCAAGTCCCTATCCAAGGAAAAAAGACACAAAACTTCACTTCAAGGGTACGTTTCACTTACTCAGAAAAATTTTGCGAATCTCGCTATGCACTGCAAAGCCCGAGTACTTACGAAAATCGTGCAAAAAAATAAGTTTTATAAAACGCGTACTAGACCTGTACTAGTTACTTGAGTAGTTACTAGACCTGTCAGCTGTTTCGCAGCACTCGAAGTATGGTCGGTAAGGCCGGTCATATACATTGTAACCTATCCTGTTTTAAAGGATTTTAGGACATTCGCGTTTTCTCGACAGATGAAGGATTCTATAATTATGAGTATTAATTTTAAATATGAACAAAAATAAAGAGCCAAACAAAGTAAATAAACACTATTGTTAAATGGCAAATCGGGAAGATTGAGACAGGTAGTCATAAATTAAAAGTTATTATTTCAGAGGTGATGCGAAATATACAATTAAAGATTTATTATTGGTAAACAAAGCTCGCAATCAGATACACTGAGAAATATGAGAGTCTATAAAATTTGAAATAAATGATCGCTACGAAAACAATAATAAATTGTAATCAAATAGAGAAGATTAAAATAACCGAAATTATAAAGTTAGACTGATAGTCGAAGAAATAAAACGAGGATCCCTCAATCAAAAATGACAAAAATTGAAGGGATAACCCCTCGATTAATTGAAATAAGATTGCAAATATGCAAAAGGCAAAAGGTCCAAAATTCAGTTAAATAGAGACGGTTACGAAAATGGAACAATGGACGATTCAAATATCAGAATTCCATAAAAAGAGAGATTTTCTAAAAAGTACGATAAGCGAGTAACATTGAGCACCATTGGCGCAGAACCTAAAATAAATAATGCGAAAATCACAATAAAATATAAGCGAAACAGTATTATTAACGATACCAAAAACGCTGTCGATGAGACGACCGATAAGAAGCGGAGCCCTTCACACCAAGCGATCCTGAAAGGTCATGACGAACGAATCGACAGTTAATGGTCATCAAAACTGGTCATTCCTGCATCCTTCCAAAAGAATTCGGTCTCTCCTCACATTTTTGGCTAACAAGCGAAAGTACATGGCATAGCGTAGCTTAGAGAATTAGTCAATAAGCCATAAATAAAGAAAAGCGCCAAACTGTAACACAAACACACACACTTTAGCCAAACCAATCACTATTATCACGATAATAAAAAATAGGGAAAAGATTTTAAGAAGATTTACCTCTCAAAATCCCTCTAAGCTCGAGAGAGTGGCGTACAAAATACACTTTGGTCAAGCGAGCTCCTCAGAGATAAAAGAAATTCAATAATCATCACTGCTTGATTATTACCAAGTCTCGCCCCACTCCCCTCTCTAGCAATTACATATTTAATTTGATTGGTTTCGCTAATAGCGTCTCACATCCATTCATCTTAGTTCTAGGAAACGAGGCGCGCAAATCGAATACCCCGCTTCAACATAATGATGCAAAAGTGTATGTGACCGGCCTTACCGTCCATACATTGTAGTAATCGTCAATTGAGGTCGCTGCTGCGCAACAGCTGACAGGTCTAGTAACTAGTCAAGTAACTAGTACAGGTCTAGTACGCGATTTATAAAACTTATTTTTTACACGATTTACGTAAGTGCTCGGGCTTTGCAGTGCAAAATTTTGATATTTTGCATTCGCAAAATTTTTCTGATATTCATAGTAAACAAAAATTCAAACAATTTATCCTTATGACATTTTTCGATCAAAAAAAAAAATTTTCAGATCTATATTACATTTTTAAAATCCAAAAAAATCAACGAAAATTTAAATTTGCAGCCAAACAACGCACAATATAAAAAAAGTCAAGAGGTATAAATGTTCCTTGTTTAAAGTCCTGCAGGATTGGTACAAGAAATTTTTGAATAAATCGATAGCACCTTAAGTAAATTAGTTAAGAGGCTATGCTAGTTTCTCGGACAAATAAAACAGCAATTTTTGAAGATTTAAAAAAAAAGAACTACACGTGTAATCTTTCTAAAAATTTTCCAGTATATTGTACATGTCTTCACGTATTTATCATGAAATTTTCGTCAAAAAATATTCATTGGAAGCGGAGATATAAGGCGAACTACAAAAGTCCTTTAAAAAAAGTTGAAATACGGGTGACGGTGTCGGCCATACCAGGTTGCTCGAAAAAAAATTTTTTTTAGTAAACTACATGAGTTTCTCTAGAGGATGGACCTCTAGCTTTTGAAAATATTAAAAATAATAAAAATGGCATAGTTTTGAAAAAAAAATTCAAGTTTTGCTTAAAAAAACGCTTGTTTTTTGTTTATAAAAGTTGTAATTTTTTATATAACAAAAGTTGCATGTCCATTCTCTGTAGAAACATATAATACAAACTGTGTAAAAATTTGAAGTTGATCGGATGATTAGTTTTCGAGCTACACCGTCACCCGATTTTAAAAATGCAGTTTTGAGAAAAACGCATTTAAAATTTTTATCGGAGATTTGATTTGCGGAAAATTTTCTCTTCCTGTTGCGCGATTTGATGACCTGTTTTGCTCTGGAGACTTTTTGATAGTTGTATGAAGGTTTTTCACTCATTTAAAAACTTTTTTGAAAATGTTTTTTGTTTGTTTTCTAGCCCGCAATTATCTTAGCGCTAATGAACAGTGCCGCTTTAAAGTGCTCCCATTTAGAAACTATTAGAAATATCGATTTAAAATTTTGGGTACTTATTTTTAGAATGATTAGCTATGGAAAAATTCAAAAAAATGTCCCGCAAAGTGGACAGGTTTTTTTCGATATTTTCAGTTAGTCTCTGGATCCAAGAAAATAAATATCGAATACATAAATAATTGATGAAAAATAAAAATACTGAATTAGAAATGACCAAATTTTTAAACTTCTGAAATGTAAATGAATTAAATCAGATTAAATTATAAAAGTTTGGAAATTATTAATAAATAATTTTAGTAACTGCTTTCTCATAGAGAAAACTTTTTTTAAACGATTTTATAAATCATTTAACTTAGATTTCAGATGCTTAAAAATTTGGGAACTTATAAATCGTTATTATTAATTTATTCATCAATAAATTCGTGTAGTAGGTGTTTACTTTTCTTCGGCATAATTTTCGGTTAGTCTCTGGATTTAGAGAACTAACATCTTTAATTGAAGTACAATATTTACTCACTTAAAAGAAGCCATAAAAATCATAAAAGTTAATTGATTAAATGAAAAGAATTGAATATTGAGATTGATTCTTGACTTTCATTTATGAGTAAAATTTTAGAATTTATTAAAAAATTATTTCTATGTCATTATAATTCTTAAAAGTTGAATTATGCTCAAAATTAATTTTGTTAATTCTGAAATTTATTTATTCATTTATTTATTTATTATTATATTTATAAATATATAAATAAATAATACAAATCCTTTTCATTAATAATTTAAATTGTTAATATTCAATCAAATTATAGAAAATAAGCTATAATATAACATAATATATTATATATTATAAGATTCCTTGTATTGGTACAAATTGATTGATCCTTATGATGAATGCATTTAATTTAAAAATAAGAGTCATATTTATTTATAAATTTGAAAAATTTCGTTTTCATCTCTAAGTCTTTATGTTTTAAAATTCAAAGTTTATGTAAGGAAGTAGGTAAAAGATTTTTTGAGTTGTAAAAAATAATTTTATATTAATACATTTTGTTTGAAAATATTTCTGATCAAATTAAATTTTCTTCAGACATAATTTAAAAAATCTATTTATAAGTGAATATACTAAAAAATTAATTTAGAAATTTTAGAAATCCAAATTTAAATTAATTAATTATATATAATAATTAAATTTTCTTATTATTTGTATTAAGATAATTTTAGGCAATTCTATAATTATTATAATATAATTCACTTCAATTCCCTAAACTTTTTCCTTTAATTTTTCACTTGCCGCCTTCGGAATAATTCTGTATGGTTATATAGCTATATAGGCTCGCTGACAATCGCTCACCAAAATATCTTTACTTTCGGTGGTGTACCACCAACAGTGACTCATTCATGCATGCGATGACGCGGTTTCCATGGAAACAAATGGTAGCAAAGAAATGATGAAGAGGGCAGCACCTCGATATGGGCTAAACACCAGTTATCTCCAATACAAATCGTCGCCACTCTTGGCCTATGTCGCATCTAGGTACAAATATCTTTGATATTACTCATATTCAAACTTGGTTCGTAAAGTAATTAAAGATATCGCTAAATATACCTGATGGCTCTAGGCAAAAGGGAGATGAGAGGGAAGGGATAGTCGAAAGAGCATGGCGACCGAAAGAAGTCCTTGTGACATTCATTTGTAACTCACTATTGATTTTGATTCACGTTGATGTAAATAAACTTAAATTCGTTCGCATTTAACGATCGTGTCTTTGATGAATCCCCCGTCCCCGGGTAGAGATGGATTTTGTTCTTAACGATTCTCATCAATTTAAAGTACCGTATAGTAACCTGATAAACTCCGGGTATAACCTTAATTAGATATTTGCAAACAGGGAGCGGGTATGTACCGGATAGAAACGATCTTTTAAAATTTCTTATGGAAGACCTGGTTGGACCCGGGTTGAAACTTATTTTTGTATTTCATTTCTAGTTCCATTAGTCGGATAAGACCGGGTAGAGATGGATTTTGTTCTAAATGATTCTCATTAATTCAAAGTACCGTATAGTAATCTGATAAAGCCCGGGTATAACCTTAATTAGATATTTGCAAACAGGGAGCGGGTATGTACCGAATAGAAACGCACTTTCGAATTTTCTTATAGAGACCTGGTTGAATCCGGGTTGAAACTTATTTTTCTATTTCATTTCTGCTTCCATTCGTCGAATAGGAAGCGGGTGGGACCGGGTAGAGGTGGATTTTGTTCTTAACGATTCTCATCAATTCAAAATACCATATAGTAACCTGATAAAGCCGGGGTATAACCCTAATGACATATTTTCAAATAGGGAGCGGGTATATACCGGATAGAAACGCACTTTCGAATTTTCTTATAGAGACCTGGTTGGACCCGGGTTGAAACTTATTTTTGTACTTCATTTCTAGTTCCATTCGTCGGATAAGACCGGGTAGAGATGGATTTTGTTCTTAACGATTCTCATCAATTCAAAGTACCGTATAGTAACCTGATAAAGTCCGGGTATAACCCTAATTGGATATTTGCAAACCGGGAGCGGGTATGTACCGGATAGAAACGTATTTTCGAATTTTCTTATAGAAGCCTGGTAGAACCCTGGTCAAAAGGGCATAGCAGGATAAGCAATGTATTAACTACCCCCGGTCGAATCTCTGCGACATTTTCACCATGAGTTTTTATTAATATAACGTTCAATTTCCCGGAAGATTATACCTGAGAAATCATTTTTATGGGAGTTATGTGGGTGAGTAGAAAAATGAAAAAATCCCGTTTTCTCGGAAACGGCTGGACCAATTTGGATGGGGAAAAAATATGTTATGGGTACCAATGTAGGCATATTTTGAAAAAATTATGGGACATTTTAGTCAAAAAGAAAAGGCCAACAAAAATTTTCGAAATTTTCAAAATTGCTTTTTAATAGGAAATTCTTAAGGCACAGTCACAGTTTTTTGCCCGAAAATACCTTGAATTATGTGAAAAAATATGTGAAAATTTGAGCTCAATCGGAGTTGCTGCTCATAGTTTAAAAATTCAAAATATTCAGCGTACTATTCCGAAATAATTCAATAATACTTCAAAATACACTGAAACCTGGATTTCAGTCCACTAAATTTCTGTCCTTCCGAGAAAGTTGGGTTGGTCCTAAAACTAGATGAGGGGAGGTGAGGAGTCGAGAAGAGAAGCGCCACGAAATCGACAGTAAGCTCTAGTTCACGAAGGAAACACTGCTACAGTAGAACCTCCATAGTAGGAACCTCCATAAGAGAGCCAATGGCCATGATGAGCTCGGAAATTTTCCGCACTACAAACTCTACTCACACGACCTCCATAGGAGAGTCGCAGCTGGGCGCAGCTTAATTTCAGTTTTTTCTCAATGAAACTGCTTTTATTAAAATTATTTTTCTAATTTGCATACAATAATTTGTGTATTTATATATATAATAGGTTTTCTTTACAATTTTATAAAAATAAAGCTTTATGAAAAGTTTTAAGAAAACAAAATTATAATTTCAGTTTAAGGGCGATGGAATCTGAAAGTAAAAACTGTCAACAAACTGTCAAAAACTGTCAAAATCTGTGGAAAGAAATAAAGCTATCATGAGGTCTAGAATTTTTCCAGCCAAAGGCAAAACAGGGAAAATTTATAGGTTTTAGTTAGAAAAAAAGAGAGAAGAGAAATGAATAAGGGGCGCTTGATGATAAGTTTGTCGAATACTCACTTTTATAGTCCCAAAATAGCGTATAATTATTTCTTGTCAGAAACGGCGACATTTTGACTTTCATGATGGAAGAAACTAAATATTGACAGCTGCGACAGTGGCATCCTGCGCGCGCAGCACGGGTTGGCTTCTTACTAGACAAATTGTCCCATTGGTCAATTTAATTCAATTTTGAATCTCGCGCCAGATTACAGTCAATTGCAGAATATCTCTAGCAGGAATCAATATTTCGTTTCTTCCGTCATGGAAGTCAAAATGTCCGTCGTTTCTGATAGGAAAATATTAAACACTATTTTGGGACTATAAAAATGAGTTTTCGAAAAACTGATCATCAAGCGCCCATTCTTCATTTCTTCTCTGTATTTTTTTCTATCTAAAACCTATAAATTTTCCTTCTTTTGCCTTTGGCTGGAAAAATTCTAGACCACATGAAAAGTTGACAGAATTAGACAGACAAACGTCTCAAAACAGTGGGTGTCGGGAGCCACCCTACACATTAAAAATCAATAAAAAACAGAAAAAGAACAGATTAAAACCTCTCAAAAAGTGCGTTTATTGTGGAATTGTATTATCCTTCTAATCATTTCGACATACATGCATAGTACAAGTAGGTATACTCGAATTACTGCCTAGATTTCTTGACCCCGTTATTGTTGCACCCCTGGGATTTGAGTTTTTCTACATGAGAAATTTTCAAATTCCATCAGTCTTAAAAGATATTGTACGCCAAGCAATTCGGAATTCTTAACCCTAACCGCCCGTGGTAGTTCTCTTATGGAGGTTGTATTGTACATATGCCGCGCTTACTTACGATCTGCACACTATCTTGATATATGTCTACTGATCAACCAAATCACAATTCGGGGTGCTTGTTTATTATGAGTCCCCTTGCCTCTCACAAACCTCGGTATCTTCTATTTGTTAATACTCTCAATCTTCGTCACTGTCACATTCGATAACAGGGAGAATGTTTTGTTCTTGAAACATTCGACTGAGGATTTCAGCTGGTCTGACAATTTTAGCCAAATATCTTCAGTGAGATAAATAAAATAGTGGACCCGATACTCGAACAGTAACCGACAGTCGAACACTTTCAGAGTTATTTAATTTTAAAAAATGATATACATTTTTATCGTTTTCAGAAAAAAATTTTATAAAATACTTTAATATTTTAAGTTATTATTTAAAATGTAAAAAAAAAGTGGTACCATCGTTTAGAAAAAAATAAAAGTTCGTGGCAATTCGTGGAATTACTTGTTTTTGCCTCGTTCCTTGTGTTTATAGCTAAGAAAGACAAACGAAAGACATTTCGATTTTCATCATCAACAACGTCTTTTTTTAAATTTCGAATGGTTTAAGTGGAAGTGAAATTATAATATGGTTAAGAAAAAAGAGGTGAGTAAATGTTTTTATTGTTTTGCTTCCTCATAGAGGAAGCTATGTAGTGGTGACAAAATCCAGTTTCCTAAAAAAGGTTTTTTTGAACATATTTCAAGGGCAATATATCTAATATGATGATCTGAAAAGATGTCCGGATGTATGTATGTATGTGTGTCACGATCCAGCAATTTTTTGAAAACGCGTAGAGATAAATTGATGAAATTTTGCATAGTTATTCCACTATATACCTAATTGAATTTCTTACAAGGGTTTCACAAAATATTTAATTTTAAAAGTTTTATGTATCAGATTGAAAAATAAAAAAGAAAAGAAAAAGGAAAAAGGAAAAAAAAAGGAAAATGTTAATCTAGGAAGAGAAGGAGAAGGGACAATTTGGAGAGTATGGTGACAAGGAGAAGGGTGAACTTGGAGGGGTAGAGGGGTGGTGGAAAAGTAGGGGTAGAGGGGTACATTTGAAGAATTTAGGGAGAGGGGGAAGAATGAACAATGCTAGAAGAGGAACAACGTTTTTAAATCTTAAAAATTATTATCTAAACAGCTAGTTTTATATATTTTGGGGCGTGTTCGGGTATACCGTCTCATTTTATGTTAAGTAGCCTAAGACCGAACACTGTAACACTGTAGCAATTTTACAATAAAAGTTGAATATTATCACGGCAATCATTGGCATCTTTCTGTCCTATGTTCGTCGTGGTAATTTTCAATAGTTTTTTAAAGAGTAAGGTATTGACAACATATAATTATGATTTTTTTCTCTCAAAGTACATGCGCATAAATAAACATTACCATTTTTAAATTATGTATAATGAAATTTACACATAGGTTTTCATTGATTTTTTTTTTTAGAAATTGTTGGTTCAACTTTTAATTTTAAAATTCAATAAATAAATATCTTATCATCCCTAACCTCTATCTAATTCGGATTGCGCTGTTCGACTACTGCTCCTTATGAGTCAATCTTTAAATATATATATTTTTAAAGTTAATGTTTAAAAAATCTATATTTTCTTGTTTAAATAGTTGAAAGAATGTTTATATTAACAATTAAAAATAGCTTCATACGTTTTTTCCGAATTTAAATACTTTAAAAATGCTTTTAAATGGGCAAGAGTTGACACTAAGTCGTTAAGTGTTCGAGTATCGGGTCCACTACCTTAGTAGATGATTGCAGCGGTGTGTGAGCAACAATCATCAGTTCTGTTTCCATTAGCACAATCACATACATACTCTAGTACTGAACGCGACGATCGAGGAAAAAAATCAATATACAACGCAACAATCAACTTGTCGTTTGTCTGTTAATGAGAACGATCGCGCGCTTGAGTGCGCGAGTTTCGTATTTGAAATATTTTGAGGTCGTTACGCATGAAGAAGGCTTAAATGCATGTTCTTTTTATAATAGGAGAATTAACAAATCGATTTGATTTTTCCGTAAAAACATTCCCTAAGTTTGTACTGACATTGCTCATTTTAACCAATTTTTAAATTAATGTTAGAATTTTCTAGCTTTTATTTTATTAATTTTTAATTTTAACTTAAATGAACAATTTCACCAAATGACTATATGTGAGAAGCGGACAAGCTTAGGGATTATTTCTACGCAGACTCCTCATTTTACATCAGCGGACGTGCATTTAACATGGTACACTGAATATTTTGAATTTTTTAACTATGAGCAGCAACTCCGATTGAGCTCCAACTTTCACATATTTTTTCACATAATTCTAGCTACTTTCAGGCAAAAAACTGTGACTGTGCCTCAAGAATTTTCTATTAAAAATAAATTTTGAAAATTTCGAAAATGTTTTTTGACCTTTTCTTTTTGACAAAAGTATCCCATAATTTTTCCAAAACATGCCTACATTGGTACTCATAACATATTTTTTCCCCATCGAAATCAGTCAAGCCGTTTCTAAGAAAACGGGATTTTTCAATTTTTCTACTTACCCCCATAACTCCCATAAAAATGATTTCTCAGGTATAATCTTCCGGGAAATTGAACGTCATATTAATACCAACTCATGGTGAAAATGTCGCAGAGATTCGGTCGGGGGCAGCTAATACATGCTTATCCTGCTATGCCCTTTATTTTTGTGTTTGAGTATTTTATTTCTGATCACATTCGCCAGATAGGAACCAGGTGGACGCGGGTAGAACGCGCAAATTTAAATCACAGTCTTGTTAAAAACCGTATCAAGCTGGATAAGACTCCAAATGGGTATTTAGTCTATAACGGTATTTTAGGCCGACATAAATATAATTACATTTATAAAATATCAATCATTACGAATATATAAATTCCAAGATTTCTGAAAGTGTGGGATAAACTTTGGTATGTCAATTAAATAAATGGTTTTAGACTTATCCGCTGTAGAGGTCAACTAGCAAACGGTCGTCGTTGACTAATAAACAATAGATCGATGAAATATAAACTCGGACCGTTGATATTCAAAATCAATGACGCTGGTAAGAAAGCCTTCAATCTTCCCACAAGATGCTGATCAAGCGAACAATTATTGATCCACAAATCCTGGACCATCCAATAAGAAATCTAAATCAAGATGAATATATAGATATATCAGTAATAGATATAAGAACCACTCTAAAACATAAATTAGAACACACTCGATGAAACACCAGCCAACATGAAATCACCTGAGAAGACACACTTTTTTAGCTACCCCTTTTTCTTTACCTTTAGAGTAAACGGTTCGCTGTTTTCCAAATTGTGGTCCTTAAACTCCTTCCTCAAATCACTATTGATAAACTTTCTTATTCGTGAATTATATAAACACATTTGACAATAACACAAGTGACAGGCGAAACGTCAAAGTTGGAAAGAGGAGCTTTGTCTCTTCTCAGCTGATTTTATTGATCGATGTCTCCCACTTCGATGATTCACAAACCTCATTATTTGGCGGTGATTGGCTCTGATTACCTTTCACACTTTTCAACAATAATTCGCGCGCTTTCGCCTTATATCCTCTACATTTAAATCCTAAATTCACTTACAAGTCGGTTTATATCCGGTTTCTATTTTATTTCAAGCAGGCATTTTAAGCAGGGAGCCCTAATACACCATGATTCCTGGTCGGAAGGTGGTCGGGCCACTTTTTTCGGTAGAGCCCAGCCGGGATATGGTCAGGGGCTTTTCAGTTATATTTCTATTCAAAAGCCCAGTCGGGAAATTGTCGGGGGTAAGTCAGGTACATAGATTTTTATTCAGTTTCATTACTGATAATAATTATAAAGACATTTTTATTTTATTTTGCATATACGAAATATTGTCGTAAATTCTTTTGTTCGACAATAAAATATCGCACTGCAATTTGATCCGAGATCTTTAAATGCAATTTTTTATTTTTCATACACAATTGTTTTCTTATAGTCAAAAATTAACAAAAGCATTGCAGGGCGAAGACATATTAGGGATATATTTACTGTGATGTGGTAGATTTTCTACACATCATAAAATTAAAATAAATCCTCCCAATAAATATTTTCTAATAAAGGCCGACACTTAATAAATTCGGCACTCCTCATCTCTTGTTATTTCTTAGACTTAAGGATAATTTTATTTATATGTAATTCCCCCTTTTATGTAAACTACTGTGAGCCTCTTAATCTATGAGGATTAAGAGTAGAGATTCACAGCATCCACTTCCATTGCGTCATCGATTAGGATCTGTCATTACTTTCATTCTGGCGAGGCTTCTTCTGTCTGGTGACCTTCAATAGACTTCTTTTCTGGTTTCTGCTGTCTCCAAATATCTCGTTGACTTTTTGGTTGATCTTCCAAGACCTTAGGCTTGTTCCAGTGAGGAAGGACCTAAATTACTACCCCTATCGTTAATAGGTCGGTAGGTTTATCTTATCTTAAATTTGTATGGCTCTGAAAAGGAAAAAGAGCATTTTTCTGGCCGTATGTGCCTTTTTGTTTTATGTTGGAGCAATTCGGAGTCCACCCTACATCTGCGGTTTGAATCAAGGACTTCCGTTCTCCAATGAGGATTCAGCTCTTCAACTACCCTCGTACAAGTTTTGTTTCGTACGCCACGATTGATCCCCTCTCTTGAGTACAGAGAGAAGAGAATTTCTCCTCTGCGAAAACGACTTTGTTTCTGCGAGGAAAGGAGAGGAGTTTTGAAGAGAAGGAATTTGATTAATTCCCTCTAAACGACGCTTAGATCGACACTCATTTCTCTTCTCTCGTTCATTCCAATTTTGTCAGTTGAAAGTGTCGGCCGTATCGTAATCTCCTATCATAGTTCTGTGTAGTGTTCTGATACTTCACAGATATAGTCGTTTGGTGAAATTGTTCATATAATTTATATAACTTACTCAACGACTATATCGATGAGAACCGAACAAGCTTAGACAGGCACGTATCCAGAAAGATACACAATTTCTGGATACGTGCCTGAGCTTAGAGAATATTTCTATGCAAAAATCAACTTGATTCGTCAATTATTGACAGAAAAAGGACAAGTTGATTGTTGCGTTGTAAATTGATTCCTTTCCTCGAACGTCGCGTTCAGTAGCGTTTAGTGCATCATCCCCTCTCTCCGGCCTACTGGGTTCAGTCGGGTCGAGCGTAGAGGCAGTTCTGCAATCCGGTGCCTCAATTGTCATTTTGTCTATTTTAAATATGGGCTTTGTTAGTTAACGTCCCACCCCTCTCTATTGTTGTCTAATCTTGATTTTGTAATTCTTATAATAAAATTTTATAATTTCCTTTATTAAAGATAAATTTTGCTAGTTATAGTTCCAATTCCTGAACTATTTTAAACAACTGTCCCAAGAAAGGATTAATAGTCAGTTAGGATGCCTTATTTGTTTAAATATATATATATATATATATTATTTAAATAAATTTTATAATTATCTTTATTTGTTTTTACTTTGTTTATTGAATGTAACTAACATAATTTTATAATTGTCCCAAGAAAGAGCTGGCGCCCAAAATATATTAATTTCCTTTTTTTTTATTTGTCTTGTGCGTGGTTTAGAGGCCTAATTTTATTAAATAAAAAGCCACATCACATTGCGTAATATTTCAACTTATTTTTCATAATCATTCAATAACAATTTATTATGTTTATGCATTTTAAATGAAAATTAATTTTGTTGTCAATTTGTTATTAAGCATTGAAAACATGATGTATTATTCATTTAATGCATGAAGATACAAAATATAGTTTTGTTTTTTTCATTTGTCATTCATTTTTCATTTTTATGCAACTTAAAATGAAAATTGCTCTGTGTTGTTGAATGAAGATACAAAATGTTATTTAAATAAGTAAAAATGTAAAAAATACATTTTTTGAACATTTTTTTGTAAAATTCTATATATTTCTAATTATTCAATTTGCAATAAAATGATACGAACTTTTATGATATATTGTAATGTATGTAATGATATATTCCTCAAACATTAGAATCATAATTATATAGACTAACTGGTAAAAGTATATTTTGCTCTTGAAAATAATCAAAAACAATATATTATTTTTTAGTATTGATACATTATATTATTATACTATAAGTTGCAAATTTAGAGTTAAATTTTGAGTTGAAATTTTTCAATTTAGAGATTAACGGTGTTGGAGTATTTTCAAAAAACCGGCGGTTGAGACGGATATTATCTCCTGAGTCCTTCTCTCTCTGATAAACGGTATTACGGAACGGTGCGGAGAGAGAGAGAAAGACGAGGGAGATTTCTTTAATTTACTTTTATTTATTTCGACTTTTAAAACCCCAGGTGTGGTGTCAGACAGGAACGACTCTAGGTTGGATTGACTCCTTAGAATCAATACAACCCTTATCTCCATGGGGGTGCCCGCTAGTCAAACTTGGAGTGAGTTTTTAGGACGGTATTTTCAACAGAGAGACGGGATTGAATCAGGGGTAGGCCAGGTTTTTGGGCTGACGTACCCTCTTTATCTGATAGCTGGCCATGGGGGTGCCCGCTGGTCAGGTATCAGATGATTCCTTTTGGGATGGGAATGTTCGCATGGTAATATTCCCCAGGTTCTGGAAATCTTCGTCAGGTTTGATCCAGGATAGGTTGGTGTGAGCCGAAGAATCCTTTAACTGAGCGTACGGCTGTAGGGGTGCCTGCCAGTCGTACTCCTAGTGGATCTCCCCTGAAGAAGGCGTCCAGGTTGCCTCCTGGTCGCTCTGCTATGGTAGTAGCCCGCTAGCAGAGAGACCAGTTGAGTTACACTGATTTGCAGTCGAGCTGCTCCTCAGCGAATTGATTAAAAATGCGACGATTCGGTGCTTTTAAGCACTTGTAATTACGTAATGACTAGTCGGCGGATGGTAGGGGAAGCCGCCTGGTAGAAATCTCGCCCCGCCCGCTCGGTGACGTGAACTGATAATAGATAGCGATAGAAGGATAGGAATATGTGACAGGTGACAAGACTGTCTGTCACAGAATGATGTCCCCTGAAGATTACTCAACAACAACAGTCAATAAAATTCACAAATATCAACGCACAAACGATTTATACAATATACGAAAATTGAGCAAATATAAAATGCACAAAATAAGTTACAAGATTAAAATTAGAGAAGTTATGACAGAAATACTGCGTTTAGGAACCCTTAAATATGTCATGACAAAATAGTATGCAAATTCCCATAAATTCACAATTGCACAAATATCGAACACAACATAAATAATCAAATACTTCATAAGCAATCTGGCACGACAACCATTATATAAAACAGACGCCTTCCAAAGGCTCTCACGAATCTAGGATGACTATCCTGATGACGTCAACGATTTCGCATTTAACAAGAAAGGTCGAAGTTCATCCAAAATACTGAGTCCTCGTATTCGTAAAATACAATTTGAATGGCTCGTAATGTATAGTAGTGATGCTCTGAATCCACATTATAAAAAAGACATCCTTCTCAATCCAAAAACGTCCATCATAGAAAATTTAGAGTATAAAATGAGCCATTCAGCTATAGATAAATGCGCCACGCTGCAACAAGAAAGAAATACGCTTCTGAATTAGACTAAGACCTTTTGAAACACTCCCGAAACTTGATGTAACAATAAACTAAGTGGTTACCTTTAAGTAATCATTCTTTGTCTAAAAGCGCGGCGAGAGAACGACACATGTGCCAGAATGGATATTAAAATGGTTTTGACTGTTGCTCTTCGCTTCTGCTCTTCTCGATTTACCCCCTTAACGCTAATTACGGGAGGTGATAGTCTTTCGAAAATATATTTCTCCTCTCGTCTTTATATACCGTGCGAAATATAAACTTAAATTTAAATCACATGTTTCAAACGGGAGGTTTATCGGAAAAACATGCATGCTGGGAAAAAAGAGTTACACTTTAGAAAAGTAAAAATGAAGGGGGTTACGAAGATGTGAAGATTGAATCGATCCTGACTCCGGCTAGATGAAGGGAGGAAACTCCCTGGCCTTGTGGTCCCTTCTCCACTTCGAGTATATTGAATTGATTGGGGGGTGAACACTGCACACTTAGTTCACTGTACACTTAGTTCACTGTACACTTAGTTCACTATACTTATCACTAACACTGATAATCCATTGCTTCCTCTTTTTAGACATCTCGTGTATTTGGTGAGCTGTGATGAAGAAAGACAACAAAAAAGGTGTGTGTATGTAGGAGCACAGAAGAACTCATCATAGGTTCCCTACTTAAAATGACGGATAAGATCCGATAGAACCTTGATAAGGCCCTAATAGAAACCGGATAGAACTTTCATATGGGTATATCCGGGATCTATTCGGTTCCTTATTTTCTATCTGGGAAATCTTCGAGACTATCCGGGTTCTATCAGAAAAACGAAACCAATAATTTATTTTAGCACAGACACCATTGTTTTTTAAATCGGGTGTATCCGGGACGTATCCGGGTCACTAATTCAGAAAATGAATTCCTCTAAGTCCATACTACAGTCTATCCGGGTCTATCTGGAACCAACCTGTAATGGAACCAATTCTATAATGGTACCTATCCGGGTCTATCCAGAATCTGACCTGTACTCTTTGAACCTAAATTTAACCAAGTCCTATCAGCCGGGCTTATCTGGACCCTATCTGGGACATGGAACTAGAAATCGATTTTCTCTAAAAGGACATCTGTCCGAGTCTATCCGAGATCTGAAATGTAATCTTTAATCCCAAATTCAACCAAGTCCTATAAGCCGGGTTTATCCGGTATGTATCTGGGACATGGAAACGTATAAGTCCGTATAAGTTCCAGATGGGCCCGGATAAATCTTTTCAAGCGTCCCATATAAGATACGAATAGGCCCGGAATGATCGATATATGTATCGAATAGATCCCGACTAGGACCGGATAGGCCCCAAATAAACCTTTTCATGCTTCTCATATAAGATCCGAACCCGTATGAACATTAAAAATATGAAAAATTTTATATACGTATTTCATTCATTATAATTATTAACGTAAAAGCATTTTTTAATGAAATTGCAACGAGAGGTTATACGCATGCGGGTGACGTACGCGCACTTACACCGGCTCTCGTTACCGAGCCTTGCTAGACGCGTCTCCCACTCCGACTCTCCCTACTCCGGGCGTCGACCATTATTGGCACATTCATTAAAAGCAGTCGCTCTGCTTGCAAATCTTCAGTTCCGCTGGGCGAGTCTCACAGATCAGGTCGGAGAGACTCTCGCCCGGTGAAAACTCATGCGTTTTACCTATCGACAGGTGCTACTAGGCTAAGCGAGAGTGAAATCGCAAGGGACAGGCGCTTCTGTACTTGCCATTTCCTGAACTGACTTGGTCTGAGAAGGATCACCAATGAACAGGCGCTCCTTTCATTGTCTATCCTAAGTCGAAGAAATGCCAATCGATGGGTGCTACTATGATTGTCATTTCTCGCAAAATCGTCACTTTTCGAGTTAATTTCAAAGGTGTACGATTTTCACAATCAACAGGTGCTTCTATGGTTGTCAAAATCTAACACAGATATTATTAAATACACGAAAAAAAGGTTCTGGGTAAGTTATGGTAACTGGTGCCCCAATTGGTGTTGATGCTAATCCACGCATACAGCCGGCTGCTTACTCATCCAACGGGAGAGCAGTTCACTTTTGTGGAAGTACCATTCACCCATAAATAAGGCAACTGCTCGCCTACAGCAGCTCTCCGTTCTTGTGGGGCAACCATTCACCCACAGACGGGCTAGCCACTGCACCAAAACGGTGCAGTGGTTACCTGCACCTGGAGGATACCACTAAAAAAAGGGGTTGGCGTGTTGTGTTGGCGCTGCTACTTTCCTCTTTGCGCGACTGTTCTCCTAACCTTTTTTTTCGTGTAGGTGCTTCTAATAATAATATCTGTCACTTGAGAAATTGCTTAGAAGTTTCTGTAACAAACGAATAAAATCATAAGATTAGGGAAACTTGATTTACTCTCGTCAGGCGCTCCTGAGAGAAATAGACCAAACCGACTTAAATAATATTCGTTAGGTACTGCTAAGGATATTATTTAACAATATTAGACTAGGGAAATATACTAAAATATAATTTACTTTGTCCACCGAACTGTCAATCTCTCTTTCCCTTACCGTATTTACCGTTGAGGGGAAGACAGGTAACGTCGATAAATGTAATGCGTCACAAATCTCCTGTATGCCGAGTCTAAGGACCGAATTCCTTTATCTTGTAATATTTGTTCGACAATTCCATCGCGTTATAATTCAGAAATATCTAAGATACTTCGAGAGATTTATTTTCCGTCACCGTTCTACTCGCTAGACGTTCTCCACTTCTTTAACGTTTCATTCAATATTACGCAATTCTCAGAATCTCGCTCCGTCTCGATTCACTACTTACTGCTCCGCGTGCTATACTCTTTTCACACTGTATATTATACTGTTTTATTGCTTCTAAACCTAACCCTGGCTAGGCTGAAGCATCCGCTGACGCAATAATTATCAACCCCCGAAAAACAGACCGTTACAAAATTATTTTAAGATAATTTAATATTTATGCATGGTTGAGTGTACCGTGTAAAAAATGTGTTACCATCATCTTGAAGCTTAGGGTAATGGTTAGGTAGCTGAAGTCGCGTCCCGTAGGTCATGCGTTCGATTCTCCCCGCGTTGCGTGCGAAATTTTATTTGTTACTAGAAACAACATACGCGCGATAACTTTCTTTCATATAAAATTAATTTAATCTAATTCTATCAAAATATTTTATTGACTAAATATTTTGATATAAGTTTCAAATTAAAATTGAAGATTATATTAAAAAAAAATTATTTTTATTAGAAGAAAATGTATTTTTTTGCTTCTTCATAGAGGCAGTTTTATAGTCGTTACATTTTCCAATATTTTTAAAATGGTTTTGATTTAACTTTCCTGAATTGATAAATTTCTAATACAACGTTCTAATCAATTGTGCGGATATGTGTGTTTGTGTGTTGTTTGCAATTTTCAGTCAGGATTAGAGATTTTTATAAGAATAAAGAAATGCTTTTTTGTTTTGAAAAATATTAGATATTTATTAACTTATTGTTAAAAGTGTTAACATGTAAAATAATTATTAATATATGAAACTGAATTTAAATATATTATCATACATAAATTACAATCGAAGCTGACATTCTTTTTTTATTCATTATTTTTTTAATGTCTTGCATTCCGCTGGCTTGAATGTGATACAAATTATCTATAAAATAAATAAAATATTTATGTACATATATTTAAATTTAAAGAAATTTAAATATACATAATCGTAAAAAATATTATTAAAATATAAAAAATTCAATTTTCCAAACAAATTACACCAAACCTAAAACAATGTTAGAAGGAAAAATTATAAGGCTTGAAATAATTTACAAATTTATCACTCTCAACTTTTATAGAATTATAAAAATAGAAAATCTGGAAAAAAAAGTTAAATAGATACAAGGAATTTTTTGGTTTACACCATATCATAAAAAAATGATTGGTGGATGCTATATATAGATGCGACAATTACTTGTATCAAACTTTTTTTATATTGTGATCAAAATGAAATTTGATACTGTCAGATTTCATCAAATTTTCACTTTTCGAGACTTCCGAAGTGACAAGAAACGGTTTATGTAGTTTGGAAAATGAAATTGAAAACATTTTTATAATTTTTGTGATCAAGAAAATTATTTGAAAATTAATAGGTAACCGAAAATTTTGTATTTAAAATTGAGTGGGTAAGATTTTTCATTCATTTTACCTCTGTTTTTTCTTATAAAGCCTATAAGTTCAATAGCGTCTCCTTTTTCAAATTCATGATTTAGATCAAAATTATTAATTCGGACTTCTAATTTGTAGTTTCCGTCGGTAATCGACCCCAATCCATATTTTACTTTATCGGATAAGCTTGTATATTCCAGCAGAGCAAAGTTAGTTTTTATAAACCCTTCTAATTCTGTAAATAAAAGTATAACAGTATATTTTCAATAAGTCTGTGAAGATCTGAGAAAAATTAATTTTGAATATTTAGTTTGATTTACTGTTATATATTCTTCGTAAATTAATTTAAATTAATTAAAAATTTTATAACTAAAATAATCTAAAAATTGGCGAGTTTGTCGACTATGTATTCCGAGATATTCAATTGTTGTGTTTGATTGAATCGTTAATTCATATGGCAGTGTGCTCTTAGTGAAGATTCCATTTTTGAATGGGTATGCTGTTGCACCTTCAATTTTGATTATTTAAAAGCATTAATGGATGTAAAAGTTGGCCTTGTGTGTTTTCTCGGAAAATGATATTAAACTTTGATTTTTCTATTTTAAAAGAAAATTTTAATCATCTTACAAAGTCAGATTGTATCTCAGGTTCAATTCTGTCAATTTCATCATTCCAGACACTAATTTGAATTATGTGTCCACATCCGTTGCTGAGAAAAAATGAGAACATTTTTAACTTTTGTTGTTTTCCTACAATTCTGGAAGGTAATATGCTGTGGACGTAGCCAATGACTTCTCTAATAAAAAATATTAAATTTTAAAATTAACTATTGTTACCAAAATTAACATCGTATTATATACAAATATTATCATCGTCCAAAAGTATATATTAAATTTTTTCTAATTCAGTATCAATTTGCAAAATTTTTAAATTATTTTAAAATCACCATTTTGTTTTCTTACACTGATTTATCGTACTGCTCGATATTTTCTAACACATAGCTAGGCGTATAAGTAGGAAGTTCATTTGGAATGCTAGAAGTTTTCTCAAAATTCTCCGATTCTTCTATTACTTTCTCATCTGGCAGCAGTTCAGTTTTGTTCATTGTATTTGCAGTTTCAAGAATATTTTCAACTTCTTTTATCAATTCGTATAAACCGACATCATTTTCTTTTCCTAATTCTTCTCGTTGATCCATAGTCATTTGAACTTTATCTCTTAGTTTTTTTCCCTTTTGTATAATTTTTCAAGAAATACAGGTTCCAAGCAATCAATTAATATAGTTACTATGGCTATCAATTTATAAGTTTCTATGGCAACATTCTAGACAAAACACATTTCATTTAAAGTTAACTTCAACTTACAATAAATTAGTTTATATTAGTTTATATTTTATGAATTTGGTATGGATTTTTTTTTTAATTGAAATTTGAGATTTCATAATGTGACGGGAACGTCATTTCTATTGTATTACAGCTCAGGGTTCCGTGAACGTCAAGGCGCAAGTCTTTGACGAATCATTTTAAAGTTTCGGATATAGAAGGTTCCTAATCGACTAGCAGCGATGCCTTGCGCTCGAGCGATAGCGAGTGCGCAACTTTACCGACTCTGCGTGGTCGCGAACACCTGTTAGGACCTCACTCTTGTGTCACCCTTCCCGTCGAAAGGTTGTTTTGAATTATTGTATAACGTCGACATAATTTGTTGAACCCAAGCGTTTTGTGTGGTGTATGGTTTTGTTACATCGTCGCACATAAGCGTTTTATTGGGTCTACCAAGGTCTCACGCCTATTCTTTATGCTATAAAGTCAATTGCTCTTGTTGATACATTTCGAGTTAGCTTGCTGTGCTTTAATATTGTTATTAACCTTGCTAATTGGGTAAATTGGTTAGCTGGCGCCCAACTATTATTCTTTTCACGTTTTCAATGTTTCTTGGGGCCCCGGCAGGCTTTGACCCAGCCCGCGCCGGGTGATAGGTTATAAAATAATAATATCTAAAATTATAGCCTTCTCATTTGGCGCCCAACGTGGGGCAGCCTTGGGTGCTTTTCGTCGGAAATTTGAAAATTTTAGAGTAGTTTCGACAAATTGTGTAATAGCGTCGACTTGCGAAGCCGTTGCAATTTTGTAGAAGCGTCAGTACGGCCATATTACGTAACGCTTTTGTTTGCGATTCTGCTTTTGTAGGTTATTTTCGACGATTAACCACTAATGCTTGTAGATGCTTTTCAGCCTAATTATTTACAGATATTGTAACAAGTTTATCCTAATAGTGAATTCAAGTTTCTTGCAACTTGAAATCGCAATTAAATTTTGACATTTTCATCAATTCCACAGGTTCGTTGAAATTATATAAAATTTGAATATTTCAAGGTCGTTAGTATAGATCTTGCTCCTGCTAACGACTCATAATATAAACATAGGTTATTTTTGTCGACATTTCGTCGGGATTGTTATGATGTGTACACTTGAGTCCTGTCTCCATAGATAGTGGGACAGTTTGGAAGAATAGTATTGAATATTACAGATTGTCGAAAAAGGTACTACCTGTTTGCGGTATAAAGTCCGCAACGCTTTCGGCGATCCCAATCAATATTATTCATAAGTTGATGGATCTTGCTCCTCAACAAATATTTAAATATTAAATTATTGAAAATAAACGAGAATTTTAATAAATAGTATTGAATATTATAGATTGTCGAAAAAGGTACTACCTGTTTGCGGTATAAAGTCCGCAACGCTTTCGACAATCACAATCAATATTATTCATGGGTTGACGGATCTTGCTCCTCAACAAACAATAGATTATTGAGAATATTCTTGTTCGTCGGAAAAGGTACTACCTGTTTACGGTATAAAGTCCGTAACGCTTTCGACGACCAAGATAAATATTATGAAATGAAATACGGCAGATCTTGCTCTGTCAATTGAATATTAAAATTACATAAAGTCAGATCTTGCTCTGACAAACATTGAATGAATTAAATATTAATAAGAATTAAATGACAGATCTTGCTCTGTTATCATACGAAGAATTATTTTAAAGGTGGAAATCAGATCTTGCTCTGACT
>UCOH01012051.1:0-13882 GCA_900474275.1 Synergus japonicus
ATTTAATATATATTATAAATATAAATAAATAAATTTATTTATTTATATATATAATTATAATTTACTTATATTTATAATTACTACAATTAAAAATAGAATGAATTAAAAATTTTTTAAAATAAATTAGACATTTTTAAAAATCTTCCAGTTCATAAACCATTTCTTACAAAATAATGAAATTTTCAGGTAATGAAAATGATTACGTAAATTTTGCATATAGCCTTTAATTAAAAAAATTATTTTTTTTTTTAATATAAGATATATGCAAAGGTTTTAAATAAATAGCATTTATGGAAACTGATGAATCTTTATATATCCTCCGATAATATTTTTATTCTTTCTTTTATCTTCTTACAATAAATTTTTATATTTTACTATTTTATGTTTTTGAAGTTTGAGCTTATTATAAACTCCTACAGTATATTGTTTTTAATTCAAATTATGAATCAATATTTAAAAGCTGTTTGTAGTTTAAAATACAGTCAATTAAAAAATTCGTTCATTTAAACGTTCACATCTTATAAAAGGTTATTTTGTAAATAACCTTCTTGAAAATATTCACAAAATTGTGACAAAGTTGTGAACGTTTAAATGCACGAATTTCTTAATTGATTGTATTTTAAACTACAAACAGCTTTTAAATATTGATTCATCATTTGCATTGAAAACAATATACTGTAGGAATTTATAATAAGCTCAAACTTAAAAAACATAAAACGGTAAAACATAGGCCCGGCAGATCATTGGTTGTCTGTCTCTCTTGCTCATCAAGAGCTGTAAATGTAAACTAATGAGAGCAAGCGAACAAAATGTTTAAATGTCTCAATTCAATTCTGCCACAATCTTCACCAATTGATCTGAAATTTTAAAAATATGTTCAACATTGCTTTTTCCATAGACTTAAGTAGGATTTACTTTTATATTGCTTACTTTTTTTATAAACAATTTTTTAAAGAAAAGTCTCAATAAATATTTTATTTATTTTTTTAAAGTGTACCATTTCGTGAAAAATTTTCCCTCTGTCTAGACCAGATTCATAAAAATATGCAGGTCCTTTCTTCCTTCTTACCTACTTGTATAAGGGTAAGAGCGTGGTCAGCGCTATCGCAATAAATACGTTACTATTATCCAATCTATAATCTTTATTTTGGTTTCACTTACTCTATAGAGTAAGTGAGACAAAAAGTAAGGACACCATATTCTTTTAAAGTTCAAATTGTTAATAATTGTTGTTGTTATTGAATTACATAACCTTCCGCTTCCCTCCACTTTACTAATTTAAATTTTTTATAATGAATATATAATAGTAATGTATATTTTTTTATACATATTTTATATTTTTATCGTTTTTAAAATATATGACTGTAGAAAATTTATTGGTGTATCTTCTATCGTGTTAGTCATAAAATAAAAAATGTCCCATTGAGAGAAAAACTGTAACTTGATTATGAAAATAAAAAATAATAAAAAATGAAAGTTAATGGAATGAAAGGGTGTGAAAAATCCTTTCGAAAACACACGTCAAAAATTCAAATCGCATTTTTAGAAAAGAAGATATAGCGGATAATAGTACGCATGGGCAAGGAGTGAGGACACTTTGTAGTGGGTATAACTACTTTTTAGCCTATATCGAGTCAATTGATTCGCACTAAATATGAATCATTTGGTAGGTATAGGTTGGTTCACAGTTCCAGTTGGCCATAATTTCACAAAATCACTAAAAGTTACCATAAGTTACTAAATTTTAAAAACACTGTTAAAGTAAAGACTAGAAGGGAGTTAGGTTGGTGAACATGGCAGCGTTTTAATTGGTTAGTTTCATTAAGATTTTTTCTAATGCGCTTTGCCATCTAGTTTCCACCTACACCGGTGTTTTTGAATTTAGTCATTTTGTGGCCAATTGAGATTATGGCCAACTGAAACTATGGACCAATCTTTATCTACCGAATCATTTATAGACGGAAACAGATTTTTAACCAAATTCATGAAAGACAATAAATAATTTGTTATTTTATAAACAATTGGCCATATCAGATATTTATGATGAAATGAATAAAGTTTTTTCTACTGAATCGGCCAAAAATTATAGACAAATGTCACTGACTTACTCGATCTAGTCATTCAATAAGAATAATTGATGATTGTTTAAACAGATTTAATTAACAAATGTACTATTTGGCTACTTTGAGAGGTAGAAACTTGATTCTTACGACATAATCAAGTGTTATTGACTAATTTTTAAGCTTTTAATTGTTAACAACAATTATATAAATAAATTTTTATCAGATTCGGCATTTTTCGAGAATAAAATTGCGTTTCTGTAATGTATGACTAGCTTATTATTTAGTAATGACTCTTTGCTATCAATCAATAACAATTGATAACACAGGCACACAAAAAAAAGTGGTAATGTCCAAAAATCGGACCTATATATTTGTATGTATTTTGACGCGCTGAACCAGAATCCGAAGTCTGTCTTGCTCCATCACGTCAAATTTAAGGTCATTTGAAGGTCAAATCGGCAAAAAAGTCGATTGACAAAAGGTGACTATCATTTCTATGATTTTAACGGACGCTGAATCCGAATCTGGAATCCGTTTGACTCCATCATGTCTGCGTCAAGGTCAATTCAAGGTCAAATTTTCAAAATATGAAAAAAGTGGATTTTTGACTTCAAATTCTGAAAGAGCGGAAAATTTTACGTCCAAATATGGTATTCATTTGTATTTTTGTAATGATCCTGAAGGTCATTAAGTTAGTAACTTGATAGTTCGTATGATGATTGCAAAAATACTAAAATGTGTCTTCGTGGAACTTGACTACAGTTTTCATACGTTTTGAAGGTCGCTGAGTCCAAATTCGAGGTCCATTAGATCGCAGCACGTCAGGGTCAAGGAGATTTGAAGGCCTAGTTGAGGGCAATCAAGTCGTTTGAAAGGCGATAACCAGTATTTCTATTATTTTGAGAATCGTTCTATCTGGATACGGTCTCAGAATTGCCCCAAACTTGTCACCCCGATCACAAATGATATGTGCATAGTTTGTGAAACTTCTGTCTAGACACATATATTGAATCAGTCGTGCATTACCTTCATAGAAATGAAGGTACTCCAAGATGCAAACAGCGTTTCGTGATATTGCAAAAATTCACACTTTTCTTCTTTTGTGGCGAACCCTTTTGTCCTCAAACTATCTATGTAACAGATTTCTCTTTCTCTTTTGCGTCTTTATCTCGGTGTCCCTCTTAAGCATCCAACAAAAATCTGCCATCATGTTTACATCCTACTTTATAAGGCTGAAGAGTGGAGACTGTTCATCGAGTCTTCAAAACGGAGCCTGAAATCTATCCTTCTGCACAATGGAAACTTTTGCACCTATTCCGATAGCTTATTCAACAACGTTGAAGGAAATGTACGAGAATTTAGCAATAGTATTGGAAAAAATGAATCACTCAGAACACCAATGGAAAGTCTGTAGCGATCTTAAAATTGCAACTCTGATTTTGGACAACAATCAGGCTTTACAAAAAATCCCTGTTTCTTATGTCTCTGGGATAGTAGAGACAGAAAGAATTACTATGTACGAAAAGAGTGGCCAAGAACAGAATTCCGTCGAGGGGCCAAAAACATCATCCGCGAACCTTTAGTAGATCCATCAAACATTTTGCTTCCACCCCTTCAAATCAAACATTGTCTCATGAAGCAGTTCGTTAAAGCTCTGGACAAGGATGGTGAATGTTTCGGATACTTAGGGCAGAAGTTTCCGGGCATAAGCGATGCCAAACTAAAAGAACCCTTCAAATCTCTTTGACCCTGACGTGCTGCGATCTAATGGACCTCGAATTTGGACTCAGCGACCTTCAAAACGTATGAAAACTGTAGTCAAGTTTCACGAAGACACATTTTTGTATTTTTGCAATCTGATAAAAATTTATGTATATAATTGTTGTTAACAATTAAAATTGTTTATTCTTATGTAAACTCCCTAAAAGCTTTAAAATTAGTCAATAACACTTGATTATGTCGTAAAAATCAAGTTCCTACCTCTCAAAGTAGCCAAATAGTACATTTGTTAATTAAATCTGTTTAAACAATCATCAATTATTCTTATTGAATGACTAGATCGAGTAAGTCAGTGACATTTGTCTATAATTTTTGGCCGATTCAGTAGAAAAAACTTTATTCATGTCATCATAAATATCTGATATGGCCAATTGTTTATAAAATAACAAATTATTTATTGTCTTTCATGAATTTGGTTAAAAATCTGTTTCCGTCTATAAATGATTCATATTTAGCGCGGATAAATTAACGAATCACTATTAAATCCCATAAAAACTTTATTATTTTTTTTCATTTTTGTTATTAAATAAAAAAGAAAAATTTTTTTTAAATATTGATTTCTATAAGCTTTAATTACAAATAAAAGGTTCTAATAGGTTCAGAAGTAGCTTCCGAATTTGTCCGCGAGATTTTTTTTAACCCATGGAGCGCTTGGAGAATACTTTTACGAGTTTTCAATTGTCCATCTGGTTATTACATCCGATTACTCACTTAAAGTATAATATAATGGGGAGTTTCTTGTGCTTACAATGAGACTAAAATATTCATCCTGCGCATGGTTGTCGATATTAATTCGCCCTCACATTCATAATGAGCTGTCATTCCGAGATAGCTAACAGCATTATGGACATCGTTCGATGTGTCTGAAAAAATAGTCAATAGACGATTATCTGTGTTTTACAGTCACGAACACTAAATTGTATTTCTCTTCAATATAAGTTATGATAGTTTTTTTCCAGGTAGCTGGTACAACGGAACTGTAGTTATTATGATGTATTTGAAGCCTTCTTTGTCGACGGTATTGAACGGCATATTGTCTTTAGCAATCATAAATAGGATCGCGTTAGTTATCTTTCCAACTTGTACGCGTCCATCTAAAAATATAATTCTATTTATTAAAAAGAGTATGTAAATAAGAGTTGTTGTTTATGTACATTAATGTAGGTCAAAAGTAAAAACTTTGAGAAATCAAAAAATGTCCAGCACTGAGAAAAAGCGTTATTTTGGGTCCCTTATAATAAGTATAAAACTTGAAACAGATCTATCAATATCCTGAGATTCTCAATTTTTAAGTAGGTACGAAAATTTTCAGATATTTTTATTTTATTTTTATGTTTTTTTTTTTTGAAATATTTTTAGGGTGTTTGCAAATTTTTTAAAAGATATTTTCGTCATTTTAAGGGCGTTGGATAATGTGAACTTAGAATTGATTTTGTGCAAAACAATGTTTTGCGTGCCCTCAATAATAAAGACGGCCCTGCCTCCGTATTTAATTTAAAGAGTAGATTTCGGGATAAATAAAATAAACTCACAAAATATTTCGGGTCTGACGAAATCCTAGAGTGCATCTTATAGAAAATGCATCACGTTTTTCTTTAGGCAATGAATATTTTGACTACAAATATTCATTTTCTGAAAGGGAGAATGCATAAAAAAAAGAATGCATACCGAGCAGACAAACGCGGGAAGGGATGATGATTTTCAAAGTCACTCCACTTTTCACTATTTTATAGACACAACACCGTCACTAAAGAAAAAAAACGTTCTGCACAGAGTCCTTCCACAATATAAACTTTCAAACTCTGAAAGAAATGTTGCGGAATTTTGCGACACAAAAATTTGTCGCGTCAGGAACTTTTTTTATATCACTTGACATGCCAGAAATATGACAAAGATGGAGACGAACCAATCAACTATCTGAAATTCATCATTTTAGTTCCGAAAATGCTCGTTTGCACTGTTTGAGCGTAAGTGACGCACTCACAGATGGTTGGCCTCCATCTTCGTCATATTTCTGACATGTCAAGTGATATCAAAAAATTCCTGACGCGACAAATTTTTATGTAGCAAAGTTCCGCAAAGTTTCATTCAGAGTTTGAAAGTTTATATTGTGGAAGAACTCTGTGCAGAACGTTTTTATTTGTAGTCAAAATATTCATTTTCTGAAGAAAAACGCGATCCGAAATCTACTCTTTAAATTAAATACGGAGGCAGGGCCGTGTTTATTATTGGGGACACCCAAAACATTTTCTAAGTTCACATTATCCAACTTGTTTATTCTTATGTAAACTCCCTAAAAGCTTAAAAATTAGTCAATAACACTTGATTATATCGTAAAAATCAAGTTCCTATCTCTCAAAGTAGCCAAATAGTACATTTGTTAATTAAATCTGTTTAAACAATCATCAATTATTCTTATTGAATGACTAGATCGAGTAAGTCAGTGACATTTGTCTATAATTATATGTCTATAATTATCACTAGTTCCCTACACCCACAGGTAGTGGCGGCGTAAACAATAGGGATGCCATGGAGAATTCCATACCTGGAACAAATCCAGGTATGGAAATTCATACCTCGAACACGTAACCAAATTATTTTAGGGCAGTTACATTACGATCCTCAACAGGTATCTACGTTAAAAATTAGAGCGAAAGGTTGATTCCATTTAAGAGATTTTTGCAATTGATGCCAAAATATTTCCTTCAACAAATTAGTAATAAATAAATTTCTGGAAACCTGGTAGGTTGAGATTGAGAGAAGCCGAATCGAGTTACTAATCAGATATAATCTATTATGAAAACATAAACAATTCTAAAGCTCAATAAGTTACGAGATCATACGCACGATAAATAATACAATAAATGCGAACGACGAGCAAATAAAACAAAAGACAATGTAAATTCGCTAATCATACCGGAAAATCAGCAGAAGTACAAAAACGAGTGTAGTCAATGAGATACGATACCACATATTTATAGATAATTAAACGAGGTGAGACCAAGCGATTTCGCAGAGAGGATGAAGAAGTCAAGATAAAGAAATGTCGATGATATACAGAATCCCCAAATACGTCCAAGGAGCACTCTGTCCTTTCATCCCTCTAGGCTCAATTTTACAATCCAGATTCTCGTATAAAAGAGTGTTGTAGAATAAACGATTTACGAAGAATATATTTCTTATAACCCATTTAAAAAAGATGTTTTTCACTCCCCCCGCCCCCTCCATTTTCTTGAAGGAACTGTCGATCTTTGGCTGTAGATTCGATTGTCTAGATCTAAACGTTGTTCTTGATATACCCGAAGTACCCGACAACCAACATCCAGCTTCCGATTTGGTATGCCCAGTTGGTAAAAACCTTTTTTGAGAATCCGTCATGACAGATTTATGAGGAATTTTATTAGCTTTAATTTAACAACAAAGAACTTCATATCGGCTCAGAAAAGGCTTCTGAATATCAATTTGTCCACAAATATTTTTTTGTCCCTCTATGCGTCGCGATGACTCAAAAGCTCGATACGGTATTCACTTCAACTCGAAGTTAGGGTCGTGTTCCATGAATCCGGAATGCGTTGCGTTTAGATAGTAGTGATGGTGCGTCTCTCTCACTCTGATGGTTTTACGCCAAAAGGCAACGCATTCCGTATCCATGGGATACCACTCTCAGTTGCTTGGAAACCTCACGTTAGTACAGCATCATCCTACATCATCGCTACCATTCTCTCGATTCATCCTTGAATGTAGGGTGAGAGAAGGTATACCATGGTACTACCTAAAGGACTTTGTGTCTTTTTTAATTGGAGAAATTACTAAACTTGCTCTTCAATCATGAATTTAAAGTATTCTTTGCGTATATAATATTATCGTATACTCGACTCGATATCGTATATGATATCATGTCAGATTTGTCTGCACTGTTTGTCGTGCACATCTTTCCCAATTTCACCGCAAGGATGTAGCGAAGGTCTTTGAAACCGTGTTTTTTTATTTTATTTTGTGAAACAATTAATAATTATTAATACTAATTAACTAATTAATGTGTTAAAAAGTTAAACAAGAATGCGTTAAAATCCGTTGACGTGTTAATTAAAAAAAAAATACTTCAAAATTTTGCCCCCAACACCCCAATTTTTGAACTTTGGTCTTTTGTTATGAATCACGTGCCGAGTTGGTGGGAAAGGGGTCAAGAGATGGCATTTTTCGCTATCTTCTTCCGATGACCGAGATCGGAGACCTTTACCCTTGAATCTGATAACTTTAGGGGTGGTAAATTGGCAATTTTAAAAAAATTTCGCTTCCCATAATAACGTCTCTCTTAGAATCAATTGCAAAAAACAGCAACCTTCGACCTCATCGGGAAGGGGTTGAACAATTGGGTTATTCAATCAATCAGTCAGTCATCGCTTTTGCGGGTGTATATGTTGTGGATTCTTTTGTTAGAAATTTCATCAATCACTAATCCGAATTTCAAAGGAAGTGCAAACGTGGAGTGGGCCCTCTTAACGAAGCCTAGAAAGTCCCTGGTCGTTAGCGCCCTTATTTCCTCTGGTTCCAGCATAGCTGACCCAAGGGTTTGTTGTCTGAACCCAGCAAGCGCCGGGTACCGACCTAAGAAACGAAAAGACGACTCATCATCCCTCCCACATTTGCGACAAATGGGACTAGGACCAGCCACATTTTGTACTTATGGTAATTCAAATGGTTGTGCCCTGTAAGCATCTGTACCATTATCCTTGGCCCAGTCTGGCCCTATTATCTCTTGGGCCAGTTAAGGGGGTCCTTTTTTTAAATATTTTTTTACATTTTTTTTCTAATAAACTGTTGAAATAAAACATTATAATATGTACATCATTTTTATTCATATTTCAACAATCTTTGTGATTTTTTTCGAGCCAATACATGCCATATAAAAAGAGATACAGTGCCCAACATGACTCCATAAAAAAAAGATGATGCAAATGCTGCCACGATTCGAGCCGTTCTGCTTATCTGAAATGTTACCACTTTAGAAAAAAAAGTTCAAATTTTCGAACTTTGTTGGGGACTATTTAGCGTTTTAAAAAAAAAGTTACGAAGCAATCTTAATTATTTTGGTTCATCAGGCACGGGGGGTCGTGAGACCCCCGTGTCTGACAACCTCCCGTGAGACGCCTACAGCACTGAAATGAAAAGCGTGATATCTACCGGGTGAATGCTAAACTTCTTGCTTGTTTTCAATCGCCATTTCCATATGACAAATGTCACATTCATGTGGATTCTTTGTTTATTCCCAGATCACGACTTCAATTGTATGATCGAAAGTTTTGTAAACTGTTCACGTTTGCAGTGTTTTCACTTTGTTGTACAAACTAATTTCAACAGTGCATAGTGGGCCAGGAGACCCGGTTTTAAGGCCAAAATTCGATTTTTAAATCAAAATTCAGAAAGTCTACGAATTTGGGTGAAAATAGTTACTCGGGGGTTTTTGGGGTCGTTGATTATGAATATTTAATCAAAAATTCAAAATTCAAAATGGCGGATCCAATATGGTGGCGAAGATTTTGAAAAGTCTACGGAATTGACTAAGAATAGTTACCTGGGGATTTTTGGGGTCGTTGATTACGAATATGTAATCAAAAATTGAAAATTAAAAATGGCCGACCCAATACGGCGGCGAAGATTTTGAAAAGTATACGGAATTGGCTAAGAATTAAGTTTTGAGGGGTTTTGGGGTTGGGTTTCGCTTACGAATTATCTTGAGTTCCATCTTCCTCTTCATCGGTCAATTCAATGTCATCTAGAAGCATTTCAGCTTCTGAAAAACCAGTTACTTAATCTCAAGTGCACATCCTAGGGTAGAAATTCATATATTTCAGAACTTAATATGTTGCGTTATGTCGATTATGAACAATCGGAAGAAGGTACTTTGCTGAAAACTCTTGTTTTTCATTTACTAATAATGTGATTGTATTTGACTGCAATTAAAAACTACAGATTGAACTGTTTTCTTACAAATTTAACACCTTGGCGAATTAAATAAATCGACGTAGGAGGTTAGAAATCAATTTCTTAACATCCAAAATCGTATTTCCCTAACGTCAGTAATACTACGAATTGTAATATGATTTTCTATGTTTTGCCTGTATCATCGAAACAAAAACTGATCAAACCACTAATAATTATCGTCAATAGTACTTCAATTAGTCCTGAATTCAGTACTTTAATTCCTTTTTCGAATTTAAAAATCGAATTTTGGCCACAAAACCGAATCTTCTGGCCCACTGTGCAGTGTATGTATACAAAACATTCCTTGGTGAGTTGCCTTTTGACACGTGAAACGAATTCTGCTTAAAAATCCAATACATCCATAAAGCAGTGTCCAAATTGAAAATATAGGAACTGGCGGGTCGTGAGACAACGTTCTCGGGGGGTGATGAGACATGCTGTAATCTATAAACGTAAAATCATACGTATTTTATGGCGGCCGTATATCGCATTTTTGTACACAACCCAAAGTTTAATGCTATTTTTAATATTTTTATGAATTCAGTGTTGAATAGTTAATTTTTAATTAATGCATCTATTGTGAATCTGATTAACCTAATATTTTTTTAATTCAGATACTTTTCTTCGCCTTTTTATCATCACTTCCACATTAATTCAACTTTATTATATTGTAGATTAAAAAGAAAGCCTTTTTAAAGATTAAAATAGAAAATATTTTGATGAAATTAGGCCATTTTCTTTCTAATTAGTTTCTGTCCCACAACCCCCCGAACATTTCGAAAATTCAGAAAAAACAACTTTTGGTCAGCCAGGTAAAACTAAATCATCTTTCTAAAATTTCAACTTATTAATCTACTGTCTAAGTGTAGTTACACTAAATAATAGTTTAAAAAATTTAATGGGCAGAAAAATGGCTTTTCTATTATATTTTTGGTCCAAAAACAAAACCCGTCTCATAACCCCCCGATCTCCCCTAACTATGTATTTACTAAAGATACTGTATAAATTTGAGCAGAATCGGTTAATTAGTTTTTGAAATTTTATGGCAGCAGTTTATAAAAATCGTGTTTCGAGAAAAACGTGTTTGAAAGTTTTTTTTTATATATAATTCATAATTAAATAGCTGTGAATTCGATCTTGGGTGTTCCATTTAACTATATTTATATTTTTTTGTGCTCATTTTTGAGCACTTTGCTTCTTCATTATGATAATGTTGCAAATAAATTTTCTTCCTCATAGAGGAAGCATTAACGATTTTCAAAATTAAAAATAATCATAATTTTCTTAAAATTCTATAAAATTCATTAATCATACAGGTCAATCGATTCGTTTCGACGAAAGGAATCTTTCTTTCCCGTATATAAGCTTTAAATTTTCATTATTTGAGAAGTTATAGTCGAAAACTCAATTTTACAAAAATTCAAAATCTACATAAAAATTTTAAAATTCAATATTTTGAAAAATCCTTTGGTACGTTTTGAGATATTAGTGATTCCAATATACCCTACAAATTTCATAAATTTATCTACAACTGTCTTTAAGTTAATACGGCGACAAAAAATGAAGACATCCAAACACATACACATACACACATATATACATATACATACATACATACAAACATACATACATACATTCATACATACATTCATCCGGACAATTGATTAGAATGTTGTATTAGACATTTATCACGTGAGGAAAGTTTAATTAAACGATTTTAAAAATATTAGAAAATGTATCGAAAAAAAAGCTTCCCCTATGAGGAAGCAAAAATGGTCTCACAATCAATCTAATATGCTAGGGCCATACAATACACCTTCCTCTTCTTCATACAAGTCGTGTTCAGCAGCTTTCTCTTCTCTCTTTGAAATCTGTATACCTGCTCCGTATACCAGGTCCGATCCGCTAGCACCTCCACAAAAGATTTCAGTATTTCTTTTATGACACAATTTTGGGTTATCTTTGGGCTAATTTTAGGCGGTAATGACGATTTTTGGGCTCTATTAGTTTTCTCAGAAAACAGCAGCTAGCACCTCCAGTTCATAAAAACATTAAAATTTTTTAATCCAATCATACATGAATTTTGGGCTATTTTTGGGCTCTTCAAATACCAAAAAACCAAATTCGAGAAAACAACCCTTAACTTTGATAACCTACCCTCAACTTTGAAAAATACTTTTTCGAAAAAACAAACTACACAAGAATTTTGGGCGATTTTTGGCTCTAGAAATACCCGAAAAAAAAATCAAAAAAACAACCCTTAACATTGAAAACCTAACCTCAATTTTGAAAAATACTTTTTTGAAAAATGAAAATAGACAAGAATTTTGAGCTATTTTTGGGCTCTGGAAATATACGAAAACAAAATTCGAAAAAGCAACCCCTATCACGGAAAACACAAATTTGGGTGGAGATGCTGCCTGCCCGAGCAGCTAGCACCTCCAGTACATAAGAACATTACAATTTTTAAATCCAATCATACATAAATCGCTCTGCAAAGAACTGAAGAATGGATGGAATTTGGTGACATACCTAATGCTAGGGGTAAAACAAAGGAACCAAAGAGAAGACCAAAAAAATTTTCTGCAATACCACATTTACTTCTGTACTCATTATAATCATTAGAAATAATTTTTAATTGATTTACGTGATTACTTTAAGCTATACAAATTTGTGAAAATTTCACAACACAAATTTCATTAACACTATGAGAAAGTCACATCCTTGAAATTCCTTAAGGCCATGTCAGACTTACCCGATTGCTACCTTACCGACATTTTTTTGTCTGCAACGTTACGTCTACATTTATTGAGATATCAAATTGAAAATTTCTAAAATTGATGCTAAAGCATTAATGTGCGTTTATCTGGTCCTAAATATTAATATTTATAATAAAAAAAATTTTTCAACAAAATTTTTTTTATTTTTACAAAAATTTAAAACCAGATAAACGTACCTTAATACTTTAGTATCAATTTCAGAAATTTTCAATTTGATATCTCAATAAATGTAGACGTAACGTTGCAGACAAAAAAATGTCGGTAAAGTAGGGATCGGGTAAGTCTGCATGGTCTTAAGGAGTTAGTACCAAAGTTTTCACCTTTTTCTTAAAGAATTTTTTTATCAGATGATTATAGATATAAAACACTATTACAAAAAAAATTTTTTTTTTTATAATAAATTTTGATGGTATGGCTGCCGGAAGTTACCCATTTTAAAAACTGGCGTGCATGATTCAGAAAAAACTTTTGGACCGATCGGGCTTAAATTTGGATATGTTATTCAAAACATATGTTGCTATCGCATGAAATAGAATAATTGAAATCCGAAAAAAAAAGAAATACAAAATGGCCGATTTGAAGAGTTTTCACCTTTTTTTAAACGTAAATTGTTTTTAAAAAGGCTTAATATTAATCAATACTTATTATTCTGGTTCATGCGATAGCGACACATGTTTAGAATAACATATCCAAATTTCAGCCCGATCGGTCCAATAGTTTTTTCGGAATCATGCACGCCAGGTCGAAAAACGTTGTTTCAAGAGGTTATTTCAAGAGCCCGAAAATAGTCACGAATTCTTGTGTAGTTTGTTTTGTCGAAATAGTATTTTTCAAAATGGAGGGTAGGTTTCCAATGATAGGGGTTACTTTTTCTAATTTTGTTTTCGGGCATTTTTAGAGCCAAAAAATAGCCGGAATCTCTTGTCTATTTTGTTTTTTCAAAAATTATTTTTCAAAATTGAGGGTGGGTTATCAATGTTAACGGTTGTTTTTCCGAATTTAGTTTTTGGATATTTCAAAAGACCCAAAATAGCCCAAAATTCTTGTATGATTGGATTTAAAAATGTTAATGTTTTTATGTACTGGAGGTGCTAGCTGCTCGGGCAGGCAGCATCTCCACCCAAATTTGTGTTTTCCGTGATAGGGGTTGCTTTTTCTAATTTTGTTTTCGGAGAAAACTAATAGAGCCCAAAAATCGTCATTACCGCCTAAAATTAGCCCAAAAATAGCCCAAAATTGTGACATAAAAGAAATTTTGAGATTCTTTTGTGGCGG
>UCOH01012051.1:13902-25395 GCA_900474275.1 Synergus japonicus
TTGAGGGTGGGTTATCAATGTTAACGGTTGTTTTTCCGAATTTAGTTTTTGGATATTTCAAAAGACCCAAAATAGCCCAAAATTCTTGTATGATTGGATTTAAAAATGTTAATGTTTTTATGTACTGGAGGTGCTAGCTGCTCGGGCAGGCAGCATCTCCACCCAAATTTGTGTTTTCCGTGATAGGGGTTGCTTTTTCTAATTTTGTTTTCGGGTATTTCCAGAGCCCAAAAATAGCTCAAAATTCTTGTCTATTTTGTTTTTTCAAAAAAGTATTTTTCAAAATTGAGGGTAGGTTTTCAATAATAGGGGTTGCTTTTTCGAATTTTGTTTTCGGGTATTTCCAGAGCCCAAAAATAGCTCAAAATTCTTGTCTATTTTGTTTTTTCAAAAAAGTATTTTTCAAAATTGAGGGTAGGTTTTCAATAATAGGGGTTGCTTTTTCGAATTTTGTTTTCGGGTATTTCCAGAGCCCAAAAATAGCCACTAATTCTTGTATAGTTTGTTTTGCCGAAAAAGTATTTTTAAAAATTGAGGGTAGGTTATCAATGTTAAGGATTGTTTTTTCGATTTTTTGGGGGGTATTTCTAGAGCCCAAAAATAGCCCAAAATTCTTGTGTAGTTTGTTTTGTCGAAAAAGCATTTTTCTCAATTGAGGGAGGTTATCAAAGTTAAGGGTTGGTTTCTCGAATTTAGTTTTTTGGTATTTGAAGAGCCCAAAAATAGCCCAAAATTCATGTATGATTGGATTTAAAAATTTTAATGTTTTCATGAACTAGAGGTGCTAGCTGCTCGGGTAGTCAGCACCTCCACCCAAATTTGTGTTTTCTGAGAAAACTAATAGAGCCCAAAAATCGTCATTACCGCCTAAAATTAGCCCAAAAATAGCCCAAAATTGTGACATAAAAGAAATTTTGAGATTCTTTTGTGGCGGTGCTAGCTGATCGGACCTCCGTATACCTCCTTATATCTGGTCCGTTTTACATTTATAACTTTTGAACGGCTTCGAATTTCGGAAAATCCTTTTTCACACATCTTCTACACATGTTTAAGGTGTGATGAATTTAAAAAAAACATCCATTTTTTTACCCGAGACACTAGAGGTCCTCCTTAAGGATGTTACCGGTCAAATCCGTTAACATGCGCCAAGTAATTGTTTTGCTGTTACACCACCCACTTCTGGAACTCCAGCCTGCCCTGTTGAAAGTAAAAAGATAGAAATTCTATCTATTTGAATCTTTTTAAATCTTCAAGATTGAAACAGAAAGAAAAAATAAATCCAAATGTATCCATCCTTATCCATGCTAATCTATTTCTATCTCTTTTCTAATTTACAATAATCTCTTTCCTTTTGAATGTCAATATTTCTATCTTTCTGTATCCTTCGTCCATCTTCGCCAATAATTTCTTATCCTCCATCTATCCATGCCAATCTTCTTTTATTCTCCGCCTATCCACGCTAATCCTTTTCTATCCCTTTCGTAATCTGTAGCAGTGCCTATCTTTTTCAATCCTTACTTTACTATCCATTTCTATCATTTCATTTGAATCCTTACCTATCTCGCTTATCCTTTTCAATCTTTACTAATCTATCTTTAAGTATACTACCAAATCTATCCATTTCAATCTGTACCATTTCTATCCATCTCTAACCTTGTATAGTCTTTTCAATTCTTTCTTATCTCTCTTGAAGTATATTATCAAGCCTATCCTTTTCAACCACTACATTTCTGTCCATTTGTACCCTAATCGAGTTATCTCAATCCTTTTACAATCTACTAGGAAGACTATCCTTTTCAATCCATACCTTTATATCCACATCTATTCGCGTATAATTTCAATCCTTCTCTATCGCTTTTGAAGTCTATCGATTTTAATATAGTACTAGAACATCACACTGTGCTTCGCGCGCCTATATAATTACTTGACGTTACGCACTTGTGATGATCCCACGTGACCATCTCTCAACCAATCAGATCACGAATAAACTGCGGACACTCGACAGGTCATCTATTTTTTAAGAAAGGATAGTACTTATACGGACAAAGAGATTGAAAAAGATAGAGTTAGATAAAGAAGAGATGGATAGGGATGAGTAATACTGGTTTTTACAATACAACTCCTAAATCCTTCGTTAACTCAGTGGACGAAGCGTAGGACAGCTATCTCTATGCGCGTGGGTTCGCGTCCCCATAGATGCGGATTCGTCAGTGTTGCATGTGTTAGCGGTAGGATTAAAATTATATTTATGTAGAAAATATTGTATTTAAAAATATTATTATGGATGTTCTAAATTTGATAATTAATAAGTTTATAACTAAGAATAGACAAAGATTGCAAATGGGATATAAAAGATATTCAAATTTTTTTGTAAGAGATAAACTGAAAGATAGAAGAAGATAGAAAAAGATAGAGCCTAGTGAAAACGTTGGATATACACACTCCTCTTTTCGCCAGTTAACTCACTTTTTCGTTGCCTTCGATCCCTGTACGACCAGGGACCCATATTAGAGGCACCCTGTTATTTTTCGAAAGTTGGTTGAGAACCTTTTTGCACTCCCACACCAGAATCGATGTGATTTCTGGTGTCCCAACCGCTTTTTTTTGCGATCAGACTGTCCGAGCAGATGCTTATGCATCCCCCTTTCTTGTTTTCGTCCAGCAGAGTTTCAGCGCATGAGAAAATAGCAAATACTCCCGCCTGAAACACAGTAGGATACTGCCTCAGTGGGATCATCAAATCCCTTTTGCCTGCGCTGTCGTAGTAAAGACCAGCTCCCATGCAGCCCTCCCCCTTAGAACCATCGGTTTACACGGTAACAGCTTGCAAGAGGGCCCCCCTCCTCCTTCTCCCACGCCTCTCTTTCTAGGATGGATGTCCAGATGAGTTGGTCGAAGCTGTACCTTCTTGTTATTGTATCCTGCCGCATTATGACCTCTACCCGCAGAATAAGGTTTTTATTTTTAGAAAAATTTAAGACCAGACAAACAAACATTAGCATATTCTCTTTAATTGTATAAATTTTCAATTTGATATCTTTATAAATATAGACGTAGCGTTACAGAGGGAAAAATGTCGGTAAGGTAGGGATCGGGTAAGTAATACATGCCCTTAAATGTCATCAAATGTCATATATATCTGCATGAGATAATATTATAATCGTACTGAACCGTTTTAAAGCATTTATTCCTTCTCAAGAAGAATAAATGCAAAAATTAAACAACCAGAATTTGTGAAATAAAAAAGAAGATGTCAAATATAATTTTTGACTTACTTTTCCTCCTTCTTTTTGTTTAATTTTGCATTCATATTTTTCAATTTTCCTTCAAATTCTTTAATCAAAGCTATAATATTAAATACATATTCGAGCACTAACTATGCTCATTGTTTATTTGTTCGGCATCACTCCATGGTAGCGCTCGATCCGGTCATATTAGCTCCATGGAGTGAACTTAGCCTGCTCTGTGCCCAGTCCTCTTAAAACATTTTAAAAAGAGTACAAGTTTATTTGTACTCAGCGTTGGTAATTCAGTGTCGCTCTGTCCTACAGTGCACTTTTAGTTTACTTATCAATTTAAGTTAGCTTTTGGTCCTAGAGCAGAAAACACGACTTTGGACCCGCTCAACAGGTTTCGAAAATGCTTATTGAAAGAACACAAAGTTGATACAAATTCGCAGCTAGTTTTCAAGTTCCCTAATTTCTTTAACACTTGCATGTACTTTTAACTCTAAAAATTGTATTTTTTAAACAGCATGTTGTCAGCGGAGGAGTCGAAAGATCGACTCGAAGACGCTGATTTAAATGAAGACGGCAAAATAAGTTGGGAAGAGATTTTACAAGATACATACGGATCTGATCCTGAAGACTTGGTCCTTGATGAAAAGTTAATAAATGATGATAAAGCTACATTCGAAGTAGCAGACCTCAATGATGATGGATACTTGACTGCAGATGAGTTTAAAGCTTACACACATCCTGAAGAGACACCGAGAATGTTTCCTTTGCTCTTGAAACAAGTCAAGGCAGATAAAGACACGAACAACGATGGGTACGTTGACTTCCAAGAGTTTCTGGGAAATAGAGCAACAAGCGAAGATAAAGAATGGCTCTTAATTGAAAAAGACAAATTTGATCACGAGCATGATAAGAATGAAGACGGTAGATTGGACAATGAGGAAATCCTCTCCTGGCTAGTGCCAAGTAATAAGTAAGTTATGCATAGCTACTATCTGTTCATTAAATGTTTGTACCTGAACGAAAGTTGGAATAAGCCAACAAAAGAATTATCTAATCGAAAAAACTCATGGTTATGAGTTTTATAAAATAAATTTTATAAATTATTCAACTTATCTTAAGTAAACGGCTGAAAGTAAAAAGTGGATAAAAATATTTATCCCACTTTTACAAACGAAATATTTTTATCCAATTTTTACTTTCAGCCGTTCAATTATGAATTTTTCCCATTAAAATTGACCAATCAGAAGCACGTTTAAGACCGCCAAGAATCTGCGAGTGTATGTGTACAACGGTGTGTTGAGATCTCGTTCGATCGCTTCCATCTTCACGTTGCTTTGAGTAAACTCTACACAGAACGATGTTCAGAACATCCAGCGAAATTAAAGGAGTCCCCAAAAAATTTGAATAACAAACGCACCAACTTTACCACACTCTTCGCAATCAAACTGGAAACTATGTAACTTGGCAAAAATTTCACCCAAAAATATTCGTCTTTATTATTAACATTTCTTATGTTTAGTTTTCAAATAATATCAATTAAAAATACAACCAACAAAGACATAAATAACGGTTAAATTAGTGACAAACAGCCCACTTATTATTAAACTTTTGGGAAATCGTAATTGTTTATCAGACTTATTTAAATCCTTTCTTAAAAAATAGATGACCTGTGGAGTGTGCGCAGTTTATTCGTGATCTGATTGGTTCAGAGATGGTCACGTGGGATCATCACAAGTGCATAACGTGAAGTAATTATATAGACGCGCGAAGCGCGGTGTGATGTTCTAATAGTTATAAAAAGAATAATGGGGGTAGAAAACATTGAAACTTGGGCAAATGTTCCACACAGTATTCTTGCATCGTAAACAATTTAAAACAGCACAATTGTTATAAAAAGTGACGAAATTGTAATTATTTATCAGGCTTTAATATTTAAATTGTTATATAAACAATAAGCGGGTAGAAAGTGTTGCAATTTTGTAAGAGTGTTCAAAAGAAAGGAAAATGTTTTAAACAGCCCAATTGTTAGTAACAATCGTGGAAATTATAATTTTTTATAAGACTTCAATATATTATTAGTTCCAAAAGAATGAGAGGGGTAGAAAATAAAAAAACTCTGGACCACACGGAGAGAAAAATCAACGTTTGAAACTACGAAACTCTTGCATTCCTGAATTAGGCCCCGTTTCCAGTTTAGAAGCCACGATCTACAATCCACAATCCACGTAGTTTCAAACGACGAGAATCGTAGTTTGAAAGTACGATACGTCGTTTCAATCTACAATTCTCGTCGTTTTGAACAATAATCAAGACTCCTAGTTTCAGACTACAAATAAGCGTCGGTGCAAACGCTGATTTTTCTCTCCGTGCAGTGTTCAAAACAGTATGTTTGAACCGTAAAAAAATTATAACAGCCAAATTGTTACTAACAATTGTTGAAATTTTAATTATTTGTGGTGTACATATTTTACGCTGCAAGGATACTGCGTGGATCACTTCCCGAAAATTTCATTATTTTATGCATCCCTCATTCTTTTTAAAACTATTTAAATATTAAAGTCTAATAAACAATTGCAATTTTTTTCATTGTTAATAAAAAAGAAGCTGTTACTAATTTTTTAAGATGCACGGATACTGTTTGGAACACTTCCCCAAAGTTTCATCATTTTCTAACTCCCTTATTCTTATTTCCGTAATTGTTTATAACAAATGTTTGATATGGAATAATACTATGTGGAACGCTTCCCCAAAGTTTTATCATTTTCTACCCCTCATTCTTTTTATAACAATTTTAAATTTAAAGTCTTATAAACTATTACTGTTTCCTTAATTGCTAATAACAATTGAGCTTTAAAATTGTTTACGATGCAAGAATAGTGTGTGGAACACTTCCCCAAAGTTTCATAGTTTTCTACCCCCCTTATTCTTTTTATAGTAATTTAAATATTAAATTCTTATAAACTATTACTGTTTCCTTAATTTTTAATAACAATTGAGCTTTTTAAATTGTTTACGATGCAAGAATAGTGTGTGGAACACTTCCCCAAAGTTTCATCGTTTTCTACCCCCTTTATTCTTTTTATAACACGTTTTATATTTTACGTTTTTACACTTAGCATATTTTCTAATTTCAAGAAATTTTCAATTTAATATCTCAATAAATGTAGACGTAGCGTTACAGAAAAAAATGTCGATAAGGTAGGGATTGGGTAAGTTTTATATGGCCTTAATAGGCCAAATTTCATATTTTAAAATGAATTACCCGGATCAGGATGAAACCATAATTTCGGATGGATTGTGCTGTTGAGTATTTTGGAATATCTTCCAGCAAAATATGTGTTGAATTATCGCCACAAAGTCTGATTACCTGGTCCCATGTCACTTGCAAGACAGTGAACTTTAAGACCAATTGATTCAGTTTTTTGAATTAAGTTTATCACAACAGGTTTTAAGGGGTTACGCCACTGATGGGTTTTCAAAGAATCGATTTATTTCTTTTTAGCTTAAACAGTACTTCAGAGTATTAAAAACAATACCCACTTGGTCCTATGGCGAAAAAAAATGTTAACATGTTTAATTTTCAATTTTTCTAAAGCGCCTGAGAGTTTTTATTTAAGGGCATGTGTTACTTACCATATGAGCAAGTTTTTAAATCCGGTTTTTTTTCTACAATTTTTACATTTTCAAAAAAATTAGTCAACATCCGCCAAGAACGTGAACACGAATGGATGTTGACTAAAATTTTTTTGAAAATGTAAAAATTTTAGAAAAAAAACCGGGTTTAAAAACTTGCTCATATGATAAGTAACACATGCCCTTAACATAAAATATTGAATCCGCCATTTTGTTTATGATAAGTTTTATGAGTACCATTTAAAGTAGCCTTAACAGTTTAAGTACAAATTGAAAACATTTCCCTTTATTATAATCTTAAGTAAAGAATTCTCTTTATTCTTTCAATAAATATTTTGTGTATAGGAAAAATCAATATATGGAGATACTACTGATCTTTTTAGGAATGATTACCGTATTTTTGAACTCTGTCTTATAATAAAAGGTCTGTCTAACGAATTTATGAAATTGTTACAAAACAGCTGACTTCCACTTTTATCCGTGTTATATACAACTAAATCCAAGAAAGGATATTAAAAATATAAATCACAAGGGAAAAATTATAATCAGACTTACCTTTTGTCCATTCCATTTCAAGGCCACCGATATGCACTTTACTTTCTCAAAAAGTATTCACTAAATATTAGTATTTGTAAAAAATTATTTTATTTATAATTACAAAACATGAGAGTAAAGTATTGCATTTATTCAATTTTGATCCCCTTTCTTAAGGGTGATGGAATCTGAAAGTAAAAACTGTCAATAAACTGTCAAAAATTGTTAAAATCTGTGAAAAGACACAAATCTATCAGGTCGATTTGAATTTTCCGTGCCAAAGGCAAAAGAGGGAAAATTTAGAGGTTTTTGATATAAAAAAATAGAGAGAAGAAATGAATAAGGGGCGCTTGATGATCAGTTTTTCGAAAACTCACTTTTATAGTCCCAAAATATCGTGTAATTATTTCTTGTCAGAAATGGCAGACATTTTGACTTTCATGATGGAAGAAACTAAATATTGACAGCTGCGACAGTGGCACCCTGCGCGCGCAACACGTGTTGGCTTCCAACTAGAGAAATTCTCCCATTGGTCAATTTAATTCGATTTTGAATCGCGCGCCAGATTACAGTCAATTGCAGAATATCTCTAGCAGGAATCAGTATTTAGTTTCTTTCATCATGGAAGTCAAAATTTCCACCGTTTCTGACAAGAAATAATTACACGCTATTTTGGGTCTATAAGAGTGAGTTTTCGAAAAACTGATCATCGAGCGCCCCTTATTCATTTCTTCTCTCTATTTTTTTCTATCAAAAACCTTTAAATTTTCCCTCTTTTGCCTTTAGCTCGAAAATTTTAAGTCCACCTGAAAAGTTGACAGAATTAAACAGACGCGCAATATAAAAAATCACGGCTTATATCACAGACGAACTGTTGTAACAGAAATAGCAATGTTGTTATTCCAATGCTTTCTTTCCATTTTGTATTCCTTTCCACATCTCTTAGGAAGCTCCTCAATATAATTCCCTATCCATATTTTGTACGACAACTCTTTACTGAGCATTTACCCGGCATTGTGAATGTTAGGATTTTTGAGAGGTTCACACTTTGAGTGTCAGAATGTAAACATACCAAAACAAACCATCGCTGCTCACACGGATTAACGCACACATGCTCTCAGGTAGCCATGTTTTTTCCGAGTTCGGTAGACTCTATTTTCTAGGGACCCTAATAATTATTGGCTTTAAGGGGTTAGTACCAAAGACCATTTTTGAAAAATTGATTTTCTAAAAACTGGAAATTCTTATAATAAATATATGTAGAATTGTTGGATTAATCATTATTTTGGTCATAAATATCGAGAACAAATCGAAAAACACAAAGCAACGTAAGCATCTCGAACGCGCCGAACGTGCATTTGGCGCGCGTTTGAAGCAAATGACCTTAAAAATTAAACTCAAGGTCAAAATTGATGAAACCGTTAAATGGCCCTCTCGATCCTTGTCAACTTTTGTCTAAACCATTTTTTCGTAAATAAAGTATTTTAAAAGATACTTATAGATTAAAATGGATCACCCTGTATTTTAGATCAAAAACTAAACACGTTTTTCTCGAAACAACGTTTTTCGACCTGGCGTGTATGATTCAGAAAAAAACTATTGGACCGATCGGGCTGAAATTTGGATATTTTATTCTACTCATATATTGCAAGCTTTGTAGTGGTGACAAAATCCAGTTTCCTAAAAAAAGCTGTTTTTGAAGATATTTCAATGGCAATATATCTAACATGATGATCTGAATAAATGTCCGCGCGCGCGCGCGCGCGCGCGCGTGTGTGTGTGTGTGTGTGTGTGTGTGTGTGCCACGATCCAGCAATTTCTTGAAAACGCGTACAGATAAATTGATGAAATTTTGCATAGTTATTCCACTATATACCTAGTTGAATTTCTTACAAGGCTTTAAGAAAATATTTAATTTTACAAGTTTCATATACTTTTATAATTTTCGTAAAATTCATTTTTCCAATATAACTTCTCAAATATTGAAAATTTAAAGCTGATGTAAGGAAAATGAAGATTCCTTTCATCGAGACGAATCGAGTGACCTGTATGATGAATGCATTTAATGGAGAAATAAGAAAGTTATGATTAATTGCATTTTTAAAAAAGTTATTTTTCGACTATAATTTCTGAATTAATTAAAATTTAAAGCTGATGTAAAGAAAATGAAGATTCTTTGTGTCTAGACGAATCGATTCACCTAAAAGATTAATTCATTTTATAAAAAAAAAATAAGAAAGTTGTGCTTTATTGTAATTTTCGAAAATGAATTTTTTGAATATAACTTCTCAAGTAATCAAAATTTAATGCTGATGTAAAGAATACTTAATGCTTCCTCTATGAGGAAGCAAATCATATTTGCTTACATGAAGCAAAGTGCTCATAGACTGAGAATAAAAGTTGATACAACTTGACAACTAGTTTAAACAATTTACGGTTAAAAAAAGGTAAAAAATTTTTAAGTCGGCCATTTTGTAATTTTTTTCAGATTTCAATTATTTTGGTTCATGCGATAGCGACATATTTCAGCCCGATCGGTCCAATAGTTTTTTTTGAATAATGCACGCCAGTTTTTAAAATGGGTCACTTCCGGCAGCCATACCAGCCAGATTTATTATTAAAAAAATATAAAAAAATAAAAAATTTGTAATAGTTTTTTTATATCTATAATCATGTGTGAAAAGTTAGGTTCTGTAATATAAATTTTAAGTTGATAAAAAAAATGCTTAAAAGAAAAGGTGAAAACTTTTGTACTAACCCCTTAAGGGCATTGCATAAACGAACTTCGAAATTTGTGTGGTAACACCAATGGGCGTTTCTTATGTATCGAGGTATATGATTGGCGTAGACAATATGTCTGTTTTAGAAATGACAGATAGGTTGAAATTTCAAGCCGGTAATACTATAATTTTATGCATAACTCCGGCTTTGATGGAAAATTCGAAGGTGTCAGAGAAAATTCTGTAACTTCCAACTAAACATCTGTAAGGAAAAATTTCGCAATTGATGACGTAAAAATTTGTATTTTGGGTCCAAAGTGTTAAAAATCTCGAGAACCATCGGAAAATTGTATCATCTAGTGACATCTATCATGTGAGTACGCGAGTGATACATATTTTCGGTCGGTAACATATGTCGCTGCTCTTCCTACATTGAACGACTGACGCACTAGATTATGTCAAAACTTTATCACTTTCCGATGTTTATTGAGGTTTGGACACAAAATACGGATTTTTTCGTAATCAATTGCGAAATTCTCACTTAAAGATGCATAGTTGTAAGTTATACAATTTTCGATGACACCTTCCTATTTTCCGTAAATGCCGGAGTTATGCATAAAATTACAATATTCTCGGCGTGAAATTTCAATTTATCTGTCATTTCCCGTACAGTCGACCCTGGCGAAGGCTTCGGATAGAAAATTTCCTATCCGAATTAATCCGAGCCAATGCGAAGTCTCTTTCCGAGCGAATCAGTTTCATTCCGAGTCAATCCGAAGTTCGCATGATTCCCACAGAGCCAAAGGATTCTGGTGAAATATAAAAAAATACCTGCATTTGAAGTTAGACAGTACTTTTCCCCATGTTAAGGCCATGTGATATTTTTCCGAAGCGTCAGTCAGGTTCAGTTATACCAATTGTTTGTCCACAAAAATTAATATTTAAAAAAAATGAATTCGGAGAAGTTAGAAAATATATTAAGGGAGGTTTATTGACTCTCATTTTGTTTAATAATGAGAAAAAAATAATTATTATGTTTTTACTGTCTTTATCGTATTTGAGGTTAGATTGGTAATTATTTCTCTCTGACATATCGACATAATGTGTTGATAAGGTAGGAGCGCTATTCATCACTAACATCTAATAATTCAACTTTTTATCGACTGAGTTTTCAAAGTTCAAGTATCAAATTATTTTAGTTAGTTTAGCATGAAAGAACTTTTTTTAACATTTTTTAACTAAACGGAGTCAACAAACCTCCGTTTCAATATTTTTTACCAATCTCCAAAATTTTTCGGCAAAGTATTCAGTATAGTGGGAGAACAATTGGTATAACTTGACAGTTAATAATTTACTGCTTGGAATCG
>UCOH01012052.1:0-23327 GCA_900474275.1 Synergus japonicus
ATATTATATAATATATTAATATATATTATATTTTTGGGATTTTAAAAAGATTTCGTAGAATTTTATATTTCTACAGATATATTTCGCGGAATTTTAACGGCATTCATGAAATTTCAAGAGAATTTTTAAAGCTATGAAATTTTAAGAGGTTTCAAAAGGTTTCAGAGAATTTGAAGGGACTTTAAGGAATGTTAAGTGTTATAATAAAATTTCCAGGAATTTTTATTTTTTATAGAAGTTTCAGGATTTCATGGAATGTAACGTGATTTCTAATAATTTTAATGGATTTTAAAGAATTTTAAGAAGTTTCTGGGCATTTTAAAGTAATTTTATTGAGGAATTTCAAAAGAATTTCTATACATATATGATTTAAAAAAATTTGTATAATTTAAAAAGATTTCGAAGGTTGTTGTAAAACTTTAAAGAATTTTATGAGATTGTTCTGATATTATTAAAAGGTACTGTAGAATTTTTAAGGATTTCATGGAATTTGATAAGATTTCTAAAAATTTTGAGTGATTTTAAATCTTAAGAAATTCCAAGAGGTTTTTATGAATTTTTAGAGATTTTTGCGAATATTAACTTGGATTTCAAGAGATTAATGATTCTGAAGTTTTTCCTGAATTTTTAAGGATTTTCAAAAGATTTTTTTAATTTTTAAAATATTTTGTAAACATTTTGAAGGATTTCATGGAATTTCATGAAATTTCTAATGATTTTAAGAGATTTTAGATATTATGAAACTTAAAGAGAAATTCTAAGAGATTTTTACGAATTTTAACATGGATTTCAAGAGATTAATGATTTTGAAGGTTTTTGTGAATTTTTAAGGATTTTCAAGAAGTTTCTAGGAATTTTAAAGAATTTCCAAGGTTTTCGTTCAATTTTAAGTGATTTCAAAATGTTTCTGGCTGTTTTAAGAGATTTTAAGGAATTTTAATGAATTTTAAATTTTATAATAAAATTTCCTAAAATTTCTGATTTTTAAAAGATTTTATAGAATTTTCGGGATTTCATGAAATGTAACGAGATTTCTAATAATTTTAATGGATTTAAAAGGACGTAAAAAGACTTTAAATGTTATCGTAGTATTTAAAGAATTTTTTAAAGAAGTTTCTGGGTATTTTAAAGTAATTTTATTGAGAAATTTCAAAAGAATTTTATGACATTGTTCTAATATTATTAAAAGGTATTGTAGAATTTTTAAGGATTTCATGGAATTTGATAAGATTTCTAAAAATTTTGAGTGATTTTAAATCTTAAGAAATTCCAAGAGGTTTTTATAAATTTTTAGAGATTTTTGCAAATAGTAACTTGGATTTCAAGAGGTTTTTGAGTTTTGCGATATCTTAACAAATTTTAAGCAATTTTGAAGGATTTCATGAAATTTTAAGTGATTTGGAAAAGTTTCTCAGTGTTTTAAAAAAATTTAAGAGATTTTAAATCTTGTAAAGTTTCGAGGAATTTTAAGAGATTTCAAGGGGTTTCATAGAATTTTAAGGGACTTTAAGGAATGTTCAAATTTGTCGTATAATTTTCAGGAATTTTAAAAAAAGTCGAGAGATATTAATAATTTTAAAAATAATTTATGGGATTTTTAAGAATTCTGTGCAATTTTATGAGATTTCTAATAATTTTAAGGGATTTTCTGATTTTTAGAAGATTTCATAGAATTTTAAGGATTTTATGGAATTTAATGAGACTTCTAATAATCTTAATAAATTTTAAAGGACGTCAAAATACTTTAAATTGTTATCGTATAATTTAAAGAATTTGAAACATTTAATTTAAAAGAATCTCAAGAATTTTCTGAAAATTTTAAGAGATTTTCACAAATTTTAAGCAATTTCACGGGTTTTTAAAAGTTTCTTGGAATTTTTAGAGATTTTCACGAAGTTTAACATAGACTTTAAGAGATTAGAGAAATAAAATATAATAAATTGTATTATATTGAAAAATAGCATTCTTCTCAAGATTTTTGGGATTTTAAGGCCATGTAAGACTTACCCGATCCCTACCTTACCGACACTTTTTTGTCTGCAACGCTACATCTACATTTATTGAGATATCAAATTGAAAATTTCTAAAATTAAAGAAAATATGCTAAGGTATGTTTATCTGGTCTTAAATTTTTGTAAAAATAAAAAAATAATTTTTTCAACAAATTTTTTTTAATAAATGTAAATATTTAAGACCAGATAAACGTGCCTTAATGCTTTACCTTCAATTTCAGAAATTTTCAATTTGATATCTCAATAAATGTAGACGTAGCGTTGCAGACAAAAAATGTCGGTAAAGTAGGAATCGGGTAAGTCTTACATGGCCTTAAAAAGATTTCGTAGAATTGTAAGATATAAGCAAATCATATTTGCTTACAAGAAGCAAAGTGCTCATTGAATGAGGACAAAAATTTGATACATACAACTTGACAGCTAGTTATAATATTATTATTATTAAAAATAATTGTTTAAATCGAACCTAGATCCTCATCCTTGTCCCAGTTGCCGCTCGCGCTGACAAAAATGGCCACAGCGAGAATATAGACGCTGAGGACATGTCTCACTGCAAACACTGTCAGAGTTCCAAATGCCATTCCAAATCGAAATCCTCGTTTCCGGGGGCCTCGAAAATTCAAATCCAGTTCGCGCATAACATCAGCCAACCTCGCCGATCCTTCACTTTAATTTTGGACCTTATTGTCATTCCACGTTGAAATTTAATCCTCTCCCAAGGGCTTGACTTATTTTCTGGAATTTCAGTTCAAATTTCAGTCCTTTTGAGTTCAAGCTTAAGTCCTGCATAGATTAAGGGCATGTATTACTTACGCGATCCCTACCTTACCGACATTTTTTTCTCTGTAACACTGCGTCTACAAACATGGAGATACCACATTGAAAATTTCTATATTTGAAGCTAAAGTCTTAAGGTACGTTTGTCTGGTCCTAAATATTGACATTTTTTAAAAAAAAATTTTTTCAAACAAATTTTTTTTTATTTTTACAAAAGTTTAAGACCAGACAAACATACATTAGCATATTGTCTTCAATTTTATAATTTTTCAACTTGATATCTTTATAAATGTAGACGTAGCGTTACAGGGAAAAAAATGGCGGTAAGGTAGGGATCGGGTAAGTTTTACACGGCCTTAACGACATGTAAAACTTACCCGATCCCTACCTTACCGACATTTTTTTGTCTGCAACGCTACGTCTACATTTATTGAGATATCAAATTGAAAATTTCTAAATTTGAAGCTAAACCATTAAGGTACGTTTATCTGGTCCTAAATATTTACATTTATTAAAAAAAATTTGTTGACAAAATTTTTTTTTATTTTTACAAAAATTTAAGACTTAATTTTAATTTAATTTTAGAAAATTTCGATTTGATATCTCAATAAATGTAGACGTAGCGTTGCAGAGAAAAAAGGTCGGTAAGGTAGGGATGGGGTAAGTCTTACATGGCCTTAAGGGCATGTGATACTTTACCATAAGAGCAAATTAGTTAAACCAACTATACATTCATAATAATAAATATTTTTTGATAATAAGTGTCAATAAACCTTCATTTACATAAAACTCTCTAAAATTGAATGAGTTAAATTCCACTGATTTTCAGTGACTCTTTTTTCACGATTTTGATTAGTGAAAATTCACTGAGAATCAGTCAACAGTCACTGAAATTTTCAGTAATCGTCACTAAACTACTAAAAATTTCAGTCACTTTTCACTGATTTCCAGTAGATTATTCACTAATTAAAATCGTGAGAAAAGAGTCACTGAAAATCAGTGGAATTTGACTGGTAGTCAGTTAAATTTCACTGACTTAAGTTTAGAGAGAACAAAGGTTTATTGACTTTTATATTTTTGCTAAAAATATCTATTAATTATTACTATGAATGTATAATTGGTTTGACTAATTTGCTCTTGTGGTAAAGTACTCTAAAGAGTATACATTCTCTTAAGGCCATTTAAGACTTAACCGATCCCTACCTTACCGACATTTTTTTGTCTGCAACGCTACATCTACATTTATTGAGATATCAAATTGAAAATTTCTGAAATTGGAGCTAAAGCACTAAGGTACGTTTATCTGGTCTTAAATATTGACATTTGAAAAAAAAAATTTTTTTGAAAAATTATTTTTTTATTTTTACAAAAATTTAAGACCAGATAAACATACCTTAGTATATTTTCTTTAATTTAAAAAAATTTCAATTTGATATCTCAATAAATGTAGACGTAGCGTTGCAGACAAAAAAATGTCGATAAGGTAGGAATCGGGTAAGTCTTACATCCCCTTAAGTTAAACACTGAAAGGACTTGCTTAAATTTCAAAGTTCTCGGAAATCTTTCCGTTATTTTCATTTTCCTTTTTTATTTTTTTGCCTCTCGTTTCTAATTATGAGGTATTGCATAGATTATTGTTTACTCGTTTGACAAAACGTGCACGGCTGCAGAATGGATAAAAGTGTAGTTATTACTGTTTACAAACCCGAGAAAATGAAATCGTCTGTTTAACATTTTGTGTTTGCTTTCATTTTCAAAAAAAATGCTCGGAAGAAATACTGAAAAATTGCTGGCAAGGCTTTTATATTTTCAAATGAACTTTAATTTAAAAATAAATCAGCTTGTCAATCATTTTATTTCATTATATATTTAAAAGAAAATCATAAAAATGTTTAAAAATTGAATTTATAAAGCGCGACATTTTTATTTAAGACTCCAGAAAAATCACGAGTGAAAGCGCTCATTTTTTTATGAAAATAAATTGAAAAAGTCTCGTGTTGATTTTGATTTTACGTAGAATTTTATAAATTCGTGAATAATTAGTGCGAAAATTTGATGAGAGAGAGAGAGAGTGACGAGTTGGAGCAATTATTTGTCCATGAATAAATATTTGGGCCAACTGAGAAATCTCGAAATAGAAAATTTTTGAACTCCTTCGCAAAATTCTTTAATTTAAAAATGTGGAAAATTATAACCTGTTTGAAAAATCACACAACTTTTTCTGAGAAATGTATTTTGTAATAGGATCCCTTAATTTTTCAACTCAGCCTGCTTTTCCTTTCGTAAATGATTTAATTCACTAATTTTTCATCGAAGAAAAACTTTTTGCTCCCACGTTTAAATTCCACTTATTCGTGAACGTAAAGCACTTGAATGTGATTTGATATGATAAAATATGATAAAATACTGAAAAATAAAAAAAATAAAAATAAAATAAAATTCTGAAAAGATTAATAATAATAATTGAAAATAATTAGTAATAACTTATATGATTTAATCTAATTTTTAATTATTATTTGTTTTACTTCTTACAATTTCAACTCATCCTAAAAATTTCTCCCTTTAGATAAAAGATTTTTTATTTATTTATTATTTGACTGCAGATTTTTTAAGGTTCATTAACAATTTATTAACCCCAAATCCATTGAATTAAATTGTAATTTCAAGAGTTTTCTGGGAATTTTAGGACGTTTCCAAGTTTGTCGAGATTTATAATGATTTTAAGGAATATTAAATATTATGTAAGTTCAAGAGGTTTCTAGGAATTTTTAGAGATTTCCACGAATTTTAACGTGATTTTCAAAAGATTTGAGATTTTGAACATTTTTGTGGAATTTTAAAGGATTTCATGGAATTTGATAAGATTTCAAATACTTTTAATGGATTTTCAAGGATATGAAAGGTTTTTTAATTGTTATCATAGAATTTTAAAGAATTTCAAGAAGTTTCTGGAAATTTTAAGAGATTTTCACAATTTCTAAACAATTTTAAAGATTTTCGTGAAATTTTAAGTTTTTACAAGATTTCTGAGATTTTAAATCTTGCCTTAGAATTTCGAAATTTCAATAGGTTTCTGATAATTTTAAAGGATTTTAAGGGATTTTAAATATTATCATGGAATTTCCAGGAATTTTAAGAGAATTCAGGAGATTTTAATTATTTTTAAAACACTATCGCATTTTTATAGATTTTATTAAATTTTATGATATTTCCAATCATTTTAAAGGATTTCAGTAGAGTTTTCTGATTTTTAAAAAATTTTATGGAATTTTTAAGGATTTCATGGAATTTGACGAGATCTTTAATACTTTCAAAGGATTTTGAATTATATGTAGGAGTTTTAAATGTTTATCGTAGAATTTTAAAGAATTCCAAAAATTTCTTGGGAATTTGAAGAGATTTTCAGGACTTTGATCAGATTTCAAGCAGATTTCAAGGGATTTTCATAACTTTTAAAATATTTTATGTGATTTAAAGGATTTTAAAACGTGTCAGGGAATTTTATTGAGGAATTTCAAAAGAAATTGTAGGATTTACAAGAATTTCGAAGGTTTTCGTAAAATTTTAATGGCTTTCAAGGGATTTTTTCATTTTTAACAGATTTAAAAATTTTTTTAAGGATTTCATGAAATTTGATAAAACTTCTAATAAATTTTAAGAGATTTTCACGAATTTTAATATTGATTTCAAGAGATTAATGAATCTGAGGTTTTGTTTAATGAATTTTTAAGGATTTTCAAGAGATTTTTCTAGTTTTTAAAATATTATAAAATTTGTAACAATATCTTGGAATTTGATGAAATTTCTAACGATTTTAAGAGATTTTAAATGTTATGAAACTTTAAGAGAAATTTTAAAAAATTTTCACGAATTTTAACATGGATTTCAAGAAATTAATGATTGTGAAGTTTTTTTAAATGAATTTTTAAGGATTTCCAAGAGATTTTTTTAATTTTTAAAATATTTTGTAACATTTTTGAGGATTTCATGAAATTGGATGAAATTTCTAATGAATTTTTAGAGATTTTAACGGATTTTAACGTGGATTTCAAGAGATTAATGATTCTGACATTTTTTCTACATTTTTTAGGATTTTCATGAGATTTTTTTCATTCTCAATATATTTTGTAAAATTTTTAAGGATTTCATGGAATTTGATGAAATTTTTAATGATTTTAAGAGATTTTAAATGTTATGGAACTTCTAGAGGAATTTTTAGACATTTGATTAAATTTATGCGATAAATAAGAGCGTTTTCGAAATTTTGATAAAATACTGAATATAATAATAATAATAATAATAATAATAATAATAATAATAATAATAATTGAGAATAATTAGTAATATACCTTGTATAGATTTAATCTAATTTTTAAATTATTATTTGTTTTACTTCTTAAAACTTCAAGTCCCGCTAAAAGTTCCTGCTTTTAGATAAGAGATTTTTTATTTATTTATGACTTGACTGCATATTTTTTAAGGTTCATTAACAATTTATTAGCCCCAAATCCATGAAATTATAGTTCCACGTTTCGAGATTTGCCTGAAGTATGAAATTTTAACCAAAAGATAAAGAAAGTGACGCTAAAAGTGAGTGGAAGTAGAAAATGTCGCGTACGGTCAGGCGAAGAGATTTTAATAATTGAAACGTCTCGAGGGAAGAGAAACCTCTTCAGACATTGTTGGCACGAGAGAAGTAAGAAGATTTAATTTAGCCTCGTCAAAATTTGCCTCTACAAAAGCGAAATTCGTCAGATTTATTCTCTTGTATTTTATTTCTTTCTATTCAGCTTATATTTTTACTTAAATACATTAATTAATTACATTACATATTATGTAATATAATAAAAACAATTGCATATTATTAAAAAAAAAACTCTTGCACATTATGCAAAAATACTATTCCAATTTCAAATTCCACTTTGAACCCATTTTTCCTGAAATATAGTAAAACTGACTAAATTTCAGGAAAAATGCGTTCAGCGCATTGACTGACTATATTTTAAGAGGTAAATTCAACGATTTTCTTCTTTTCCGTGTCCAACCCTCATCGAATTTTTCACTACCTCTCAACGGATTCTCTAATCAACCTTAATTGAAGAATATCACTTATTAATCGTCAAGTGAGGTATCAATTCTGAAAAAAAAAAAAAAAAAAATGATCTCCCCGAAAAACATCACGAGACACACTGAGATTTCCTCTGCACGTGAATCATTGGTTTTTGCCAAATGAAAGTCAATTTTTGAACACAATTCACCTTACTGAAGAGTTCATTAATGCCGGATTCGGTTCATGAACCACCATCACTCGTCGGCACTTTCACAACCCATTCCTCCATGCTCGTTCCACGCCAAGGTTCAAAGATCATCCACCCTTCCTCATCTCAACTCATCTCAACATATTAAACCGGGTCCAATGAAAATTAATTTACACGTTTCGAATTCTGATGCCGTGATCGATTGGAGTTACTGTTTCAGTGACGATGGTTCCGCTCTCGATTCCCGAAGGAAGGACCCGACGAAACAGTCCTGGGAGCGACTCGCGTCTGACTCGCGTTTTCCTTTCAATGAAAACGAACCGAAGTTTGTTTCGGGTGGAAAATAATCGGCCGAGTGTTCCATATGTGAGAATGCACTTCTGAATAAAAAAAAAAAAGTAAAGGTTGATGTCCGCAGAGCACTAAACTATATAAGCTCTTCGTTTCGCGGAATCCGGGAAAGGGTGCGCGACCCCGTCGTCAAAAGGACGTTCACGTCGACGTCGCGACGTCCCGAATTAAGGGTTGGCGGACCGTGTGCGTTGAGCCTCGGGTCGCTTCTCCTGCCTTCGGGTGTTTCCGGCAGCCGATCGTTAGGCGATGGTGATGGGGTAACGTTCTGCTGGTTCTACTTCTGGTGGCGTCGAATAGGGGAGGGGCATGCGTAGGGGTAGCGCCATACTCACCCGGCGCTGGAATTTAAAGAGGGTTAACGAGGGTAGACACACTAGACAAGTTTGCAAATTTTTCTTGTCAGAGTATATACTAGTGACTATAGAATATCACCTGTGCAAGATAAAAGACAATGGAAATTAAGTATCCCTGGCGAAAGCTTCGGATAGGATTCCAATCCGAGCCAATCCGAAGTCATCCGGGCCAATGCGAAATCTCTATCCGAGCGAATCTCAATGAAACTGAATCACTCCGAATGAATCCGAAGTTTTAATCCGAATGAATCCGAGTCATTCCGAAGAAATTTTTCAATACGAAATAATCCGAAACATTGTCAAGAAACTTTTCAATCCACATACATCCGAATTTTCAATCCGAATGAATCCGAACCATTCCGAAGAAACTTTTCGATCCGAATGAATCCGAATTTTCAATCCGAAAGAATCCGAACTATTCCGAGGAAACTTTTCAATCCTAATGAATCCGAAGATTTAATCCGAATGAATCCGAACCATTTCGAAGAAACTTTTAAATCAGAATTTTCAATCCGAATGAATCCGAAAAAACTTTTCCATCAGAATTTTCAATCCGAATGAATCGGAACCATTCCGAAGAAACTTTTCAATCCAAATTAATCCCAAAACATTCCGAAGAAATTTTTCAATCCGAATGAATCCGAAGTTTTAATCCAAATGAATCCGAGCTATTACGAAAAAATTTTTTAATCGAAGAGAATCCGAAACTTCAATCCAAATGAATCCGTACCATTCCGAAGAAATTTTTCAATCGAATGAATCCGAGCCATTCCGAAGAAATTTGTCAATCCGAATGAATCCGAACCATTCCGCAGAAACTTTTAAATCAGAATTTTTAATCCGAATGAATCCGAACCATTCCGAAGAAACTTTAATCCGAATGAATCCGAGTCTTTCCGAAGAAATTTTTCAATCCGAATGAATCCTAATTTTCAATCCCAATTAATCCGAAACATTGCGAAGAAACTTTTCAATCCGAATGAATCCGAACCATTCCGAAGAAACTTTTCAATCCTAATGAATCCGAGTCATTCCGAAGAAACTTTTCCATCAGAATTTTCAATCCGAATGAATCCAAACCATTCCGAAGAAACTTCTCAATCCTAATGAATCCGAATTTTCAATCGGAATCAATCCGAAGAAACTTTTCCATCAGAATTTTCAATCCGATTGAATCCGAACCATTCCGAAGAAACTTTTCGATCCAAATGAATCCGAAGTTTCAATCCGAAAGAATCCGAACTATTCCGAGGAAACTTTTCAATCCTAATGAATCCGAAGATTTAATCCGAATGAATCCGAACCATTTCGAAGAAACTTTTAAATCAGAATTTTCAATCCGAATGAATCCGAAAAAACTTTTCCATCAGAATTTTCAATCCGAATGAATCGGAACCATTCCGAAGAAATTTGTCAATCCGAATGAATCCAAACCATTCCGCAGAAACTTTTAAATCAGAATTTTTAATCCGAATGAATCCGAACCATTCCGAAGAAACTTTTCAATCCGAACCATTACGAAGAAACTTTTCAATTAGAATTTCAATTCGAATGAATCCGAACCATTCCGAAGAAACTTCTCAATCCTAATGAATCCGAATTTTCAATCGGAATCAATCCGAAGAAACTTTTCCATCAGAATTTTCAATCCGATTGAATCCGAACCATTTCGAAGAAACTTTTCGATCCGAATGAATCCGAATTTTCAATACGAAAGAATCCGAACTATTCCGAGGAAACTTTTCAATCCTAATGAATCCGAACCATTCCGAAGAAATTTTTCACTCCGAATGAATCCTAATTTTCAATCCGAATTAATCCGAAATATTGCGAAGAAACTTTTCAATCCGAATGAATCCGAACCATTCCAAAGAAATTTTTCAATCCGAATGAATCCTAATTTTCAATCCGAATTAATCCGAAACATTGCGAAGAAACTTTTCAATCCAAACTTTCAATCCGAATGAATCCGAACTATTCCGAAGAAACTTTTCAATCCTAATGAATCCGAACTTTCAATCGAATGTATCCGAGCCATTCCGAAGAAATTTGTCAATCCGAATGAATCCGAATGAATCCGAACCATTTCGAAGAAACTTTTAAATCAGAATTTTGAATCCGAATGAATCCGAAAAAACTTTTCCATCAGAATTTTCAATCCGAATGAATCCGAACCATTCCGAAGAAACTTTTCAATCCTAATGAATCCGAAGCTTCAATCCAAATGAATCTGTGCCATTCCGAAGAAATTTTTCACTCCGAATGAATCCGAAGTTTTAATCCGAATGAATCCGAGCTATTCCAAAAAATTTTTTTAATCCGAGAGAATCCGAAGCTTCAATCCAAATGAATCCGTACCATTCCGAAGAAATTTTTCAATCCGAATGAATCCGAAACTTCAATCGAATGAATCCGTACCACTCCGAAGTATTTCGTCAATCCGAAAGAATCCGAATTTCTAATCCAAATGTATCCGAACCATTCTGAAGAATCTGTTCAATCCGAATGAATCCGAGTCATTCCGAAGAAATTTTTCAATCCGAATGAATCCTAATTTTCAATCCGAATTAATCCGAACCATTCCGAAGAAATTTGTCAATCCGAATGAATCCGAACCACTCCGAAGTAATTTGTCTTTTCGAATGAATCCGAACCATTCCGAAGAAACTTTTCAATTCGAATGAATCCGAAGCTTCAATCCGAATGAATCCGAACCACTCCGAAATAATATTTCAATCCGAATGAATCAGAAGCTTCAATCCCAATGAATCCGAACCACTCCGAAGTAATTTTTCAATCCGATTGAATCCGTGCTATTGACGAAGAAATTTTTCAATCACAATGAATTCGAGCCATTCCGAAGAAATTTTTCAATCCGAAAGAGTGTAATGTTTTTAAAAGGCATTCTTAGATAGATTTTGTAGTTTATTGTTGTTGACTGAAAGTTTTAGAAAAGAAGTTAAAGTTATCAGAATTATAAATACTGTTTGATGAGCCAGCGTGCCATTAAAACTTCTTGTCATTCTTCTTCGTTTTTTTATAGTTCTTAAGAGAATTTCTTTCATTAAAATAAAATATTGATTTTAATTTTAAAAGATTTTTTGATTGCAATAAAATGTCTTTGAACCGAACTTGCGGATTGAAATTTTTCAGTAGGATTTCAGATTCATTCGGATAGAAATTTTCGTACAGTCTTCGGCTTGGCTCGGATTCATTCGGATAGGAATTTTTCTTTAAACTTCGGATTGGCTCGGATTCATTCGAATAGGAATCTTCCTTCAAACTTCGGATTGGCTCGTATTCATTCGGATAGAATTTTCCTTCAAGTTTCGGATTGGCTCGGATTCATTCGGATAGGAATCATGCGAACTTCGGATTGGCTCGGAATCAAACTGATTCGCTCTAATCGGGTCCAAATCGGGGATGAGACGCGGCGTTCAACCAGGCCCAGACCTTGCCAGGTCGGGGCCCGATCGGGCCGGGCGTGTTTGGAAATTTCTACACGGGATGTAGAAATTTCAATATTGTCTAGTGGGGGCCTCATTAGTATTCCCCTCTTTTAGTCGATCTCTGATGGGGAAAACTAGTCGGGAATTTTAAGATTTTTAATTAATTTACCCATTTTTATTATTTTTTAAATGAATTTTAAAATTTAAATATAAATATAATATAAATATTTGTTCGCTTTAGATCTTTTGAAATCTCTGGAACTCCCTAATCTCTTTGAAAAGTCAGAAATCTCAGAAATGCTTTGAAAACTTTTGAAATCTCGTGAAATCCTTTGAAATTCCTTAGAATCACTTAAAATTTCTTGAAATCTCCTTAAATTCCTTGAAATCATTTAAAATCTTGTAAAAATCTTTTAAAAAATTAACAAAATCTATAAATTAATTTAAAATCTTGAAATTCCTCTGAATTCTTTAAATATTCTTTAAAAAAACTTGAAATCTATTTATATCGTTTTAATTTCTCCTGAAATCCTTTAGAATATCTCGATACCTTTAAAATCTAAGAAAATATCTTAAAACCTTCTTAAATTCCTTAAAATCACTTAAAATCTTTTGAAATTGAAATCTCTGGAAAATTCTTACATTCATTGGAAATCCTTTTAAATTCCCTTATAGAATCACTTAAAATTTCTTGAAATCTCCTTAAATTCCTTGAAATCATTTAAAATCTTGTAAAAATCTTTTAAAAAATTAACAAAATCTATAAATTAATTTAAAATCTTGAAATTCCTCTGAATTCTTTAAATATTCTTTAAAAAAACTTGAAATCTATTTATATCGTTTTAATTTCTCCTGAAATCCTTTAGGATATCTCGATACCTTTAAAATCTAAGAAAATATCTTAAAACCTTCTTAAATTCCTTAAAATCACTTAAAATCTTTTGAAATTGAAATCTCTGGAAAATTCTTACATTCATTGGAAATCCTTTTAAATTCCCTTATAGAATCACTTAACATTTCTTGAAATCTGCTTAAATTCCTTAAAATCACTTGAAATCTTTAGAAATCCTTTGGCATCTTTTAATAACTCTGGAATTTCTTAAAAATTCCTGAATTCTTTTAAACTCTTTTAAAATTTTTTAATTTCATTAAAAATCCCTTACAATATTTACAATTATTTTTAATCTCTTGAAATATTTTTAAATTCCCTAAAATCATTAAAAATCTTGTGAAAATCTTTGAAAAAGTTAACACAATCTATAAATTAATTTGAAATTTCGGAACTCCCTGAATTATTTAAAGATTCTTTTAAATAAACTTGAAATCTATTTAATAATCAACCGAAAATTGTCTTTGGAAATATACAAATCTTTTTAAATCTCTAAAACTGTCTAATCTCGTTGAAAAATCATAAATCTTAGAAATTCTTTGAAACCTTTTGAAATCTTTTGAAATCTTTTGAAATTCCCTAGAATCATTTGAAATTTCTTGAAACCCTTTTAAATTCCTTAAAATCACTTGAAATCTCTTCAAATTCACTAAAATATCTTAAAGTCCTTTACGATATCTTATAATTTTTTAAACCTTGTGAAAGCCCTGGAAAATCCTTACATTCTTTATAAATTGTTTTAAATTCCCTAGAATCTCTTAAAATTTCTTAAAATCTCCTTAGATTCCTTAAAATCAATAAAAATGATTTTTAATCCTTTTAGTATCATTAAAAATCCCTTACAATATTTAAAAATACTAGCAATCATGATCCGCGCGTTCTGCGCGCGATTAATTTCTTGTTTTTGCTCACCTTTTGCTAGTAGAAAAAATAATTGCTAATTTTTAATTCTTGAAATATAAAATTTTGTAATTTTTTATCGGATTTCAGGAATCTCCATTATTCTCATAAAATTCCTTAAAATTCCCTTATTATCCTTAAAAATTAGGTGAAATTCCTTTAATTTTCGTAAATTCACTTGATATTCCTTAAAATTTATTATACTCAAGACCCATGTAATCTGATAAAATCTCTTTAAATTTCTGAAAATCCACTGAAATTTCGTAAAATCCTTTGCATTCGTTAAAAGTCCTTAAAATTACTAAATATCCCATAAAATATCGTAAAACCCCTTAAAATTATCCCGTAAAATACCCTGAATCACTTAAAAGTCTTTAAAATCACAATATCTTAAAATTTGCCTTAAAATGCGCCTTTAAACTTCGCAAAATCAATTGATATTCCTTAAAACTACTCAAATTCTCATTAAATCTAATTAAATCTCTTAAAATTACTCAAAATTCCATGAAATTTTGTTAAATTCTTTGAAATTCTTGAAATTTCAGTATAATTTCACTAAATCCTGAAAAATTTCTGGAAATAAATGCCCTTAAAGTGACTCAATATCTCATAAAATATCTTAAAGTTGCTTAAGGGCATGTATTACTTATCCGATCCCTACTTTACCGACATTTTTTTCTCTGTCACCCTACGTCTAAATTTATTGAGATACCACATTGAAAATTTCTATATTTGAAGCTAAAGCCTTAAGGTACGTCTGTCTGGTCTTAAAAATTGACATTTAAAAAAAGAAAATTTTTTCAAAATTTTTTTTCTTATTTTTACAAAAATTTAAGACCAGACAAACAGACATTAGCATATTTTCTTCAATTTTATAAATTTTCAACTTGATATCTTTATAAATGTAGACGTAGCGTTATAGAGAAAAAAATGTCGGTAAGGTAGGGATCGGGTAAGTAATACATGCCCTTAAGGGGTTATATACACTTATTATTGGAAAAAAGGGTTTTTTCAGGAATTATTTTGGAAAAGACTAATCAATCTAACCAAGAGCTTTCTTTATTTTATATAATTTTACTCTACTTGGACGAAGGATTTGTCAAAATAAGTATTTTTGCAAAAATGGTGAAGAATTATTTAAAAAAATCGATTTTTAGCGGTCTGAAAATTCAGATTTTTCAGTCCCACAAAATAAAGTTTTCTTTTAAATAGGAATTCCTTCACGTTCAAAATTCTAAAACTGAAGATAGTTTGGTAGTTATAAATACAACAGCAACCCATCCGAATAAAACCGAGTCAAGCCTCGCTTAACTCCGGTGATCGAATAAAGAGCCTTAAACAATTCCATACTAGAAATATTTTATTAAACTATTAAAATGTTTCATAATATTATAAAATTTTTAAAAAACCTTTTTAAATCTCATACAATTTTTTTATTAATTTTTAATTACACGCTTTGCTGCACTAATTTAGCATATATCTTTTTTTCTACCTCAGTTGATTTATATAATGAAAATTAAATGCAAAATAAACCTAAATTTTCTAACACAAATATGCAACACACACGCACATAGGATTGTTAATTTCTCAAAATATCTTTAAATTTCCTGAAATCATTTAAAATCCTGTGAAATTTCTTGAAAATCCTGAAATTCTTTGAAGTTTTTTTACCTCCTCAAGAAAATACAACAAAGTCCATAATATAAAGACTTCTATTCTAAAAAGATGGTTGAGTCGATTTTCGACAATCGATACTTGCCGAATCGTAAATTCCGCGTGAATTGAATTTGAAATTTTGAATTTGGTTTCATTAATAATGATTGTGTTACGAGTTTAAACACGAAATACATTGAAGATCTGGAAATTTTAAGGGAACTTTATGGAATTTTTAATGATTTCATGGCAGATAACAGGATTTTAAATGTTATCAAAGAATTTAAAAGAATTTCAAGAAGTTTCTGGGAATTTTTAGAATTTTTCAGGAGACTTTGACCAGATTTCAATCGGACTTTCGAGATACTTTTATGAAATTTATAATATGCATTCTGTGGGATTTAAATAAGGAATTTAAAACTTTACAGGGAATTTTATTCAGGGATTTCAAAAGCTTTTTTTTTTGGTTTTTAAAAGATTTTGTAGAATTTACAAAGATTTTAAAGGTTTTCGTCAATTTTTAAGAGTGTTCAAAAATCTGTACGTTTTTTAAGGGTTTTCAAGAAATTATTCGATTTTTAAAAGATATTGTGGAATTTTTATGGAATTTATGGAGTTTTATGAGATTTCTAATAATTTACATAAAAGTATTTGAAGAGATTTTTCTGACTTTTAAAAGATTTTGTGAAATTTTAAAGGATTTCATGGAATTTGATAAAATATCTAATACTTTTTAGGGGATTTTAAATGTGAAAGTGACTGAAATTTTTAGTAGTTTAGTGACAATTTTTTTGTTTAGTGAGATACAAATTGTTTTGTTTTTTTTTCTCAATTATATTCGGTTTCTGAATTAAGAATAATAATCCCGAAAATAAAAGATCACATTGTACAAAAATAACGAGGGCATGATAAATCCTGAGAATCTATTCTAAAAAGATGATTGAGTCGAATAAGTCGAAATATCGTAACGCCTATTCCGCACTCCTGATTCGTCGTGTAAGTATCGATAGTGATTTTCGACAATTGATACTTGCCGAATCGTAAATTCCGCGTGAATTGAATTTGAAATTTTGAATTTGGTTTCATTAAGTCATTTTGTCACGAGTCTAAACTTGAAATACATTGAAAATCCTGGAATTTTAAGGGAATTTTATGGAATTTTTTAAGATTTCATGAGAGATAATGGGATTTTAAATGTTATCGTAGAATTTTAAAGAATTTCAAGAAATTTCTGGGAATTTTTAGAATTTTTCACGACTTTGATCAGATTTTAATTGGACCTCAAGATACTTTTATGTCTTTTAAAATATGTATCTGGGATTTAAATAAGGAATTTAAAACTTTATAGGGAGCTTTATTCAGGAATTTCAAAAGCTTTTTATGACTTTTAAAAGATTTTTTAGAATTTACAAAGATTTCGAAGGTTTTCGTCAAATTTGAAGGGTTTTCAAGAAATTTTTCAATTTTTAAAAGATGTTGTGGAATTTTTATTGGTTTGATGGAGTTTTATGAGATTTCTAATAATTTACATAAAAGTATTTGAAGAGATTTTTCTGACTTTTAAAAGATTTTGTGAAATTTTAAAGGATTTCATGGAATTTGATAAAATATCTAATACTTTTTAGGGGATTTTAAATGTGAAGGAATTTCAAGAGATTTATTAGAGTTTGTTATTGATTTTAACATGGATTTCAAGAGATTAATGATTTTCAAGGTTTTGATGGTCATTTTTAACGATTTTTAAGTGATTTATACGAAATCCAAGAGATTTTAGGATGTTAAAACGATTTTAAAAGTTTTGCACGAATTTTATGAGGTTTTAAAGAACTTGAAATATTATTCTGAAATTTTAAGGAATTTTATAAGATTTCTAATAATTGTAAGTGATTTCAAGAGATTTGTCTGATATTTAAATGATTTTGTGAGAATTCTAAAGGATTTCATTTTAACATGGATTTCAAGAGATTTTTAGGATATTAAAACGATTTTGTAGAATTGTATGGGATTTTAGGATATTTCGTGAAATTTTTAAGGAATTTTAAACATTTTGAATTTTTTAAAAGCTTTAAAAGGTTTTAATGAATTTGAAACATTATCCTGAAATTTTAATGAGTTTTATGAGATTTCTAATAATTTTAAGTGATTTTGAGAGATTTTTCTGATATTTAAATGATTTTGTTAGAATTTTAAAGGATTTCATGGAATTTGTTAAGATTACTATGTAATATTTTTAAGGGATATAAAAGATATAGAGATTTTAAATTTTACCGTAAAATTTCAAGAATTTTTCGGGGAATTTTAAGAGATTTTCATGAATTTTAACGTGGATTTCAGAAGATTTATGAGTTTGAAAATTTTTCTCGAATATTGAAGGGTTTCATGGAATTTGAAGATATTTCTAATACTTATAATGAATTTGAAAGGATATAAAGGAGATTTGAATAATTATCATTGAACTGAAAAGAATCTGAAGAAGTTTCTGAAAATTTTAACAGATCCTCACGAATTTCAAGCGATTTCGCAGGTTTTCACAGGTTTCTTGGAATTTTGAGAGATATTCACAAAGTTTAACATAGATTGTTATATAACACTAATGCAACCTCCATATAACCATTATAACTGGCATGTTACAAGATCCCCTAAATTTTTTTTTTACACACATCGTTATCTCCGTCCGGTTGATTTTCTCTCATGCCCCGTCCACTTTTTCGTGGATGTGGCAAGCGAGACAAAAAAGGCACAGTCACGCGACTTTATTTCCGATCCATCGAGCTAGAGGCATGACTGAATAAGGGTGGATGGAAGCATCCGTCCTTTCGATTCAGGGGTTGAAAGATGACGATAATAACGATCATTAGCCTCGCGAGAGGGCGCGCGAAAAAAAAACCTGATGGAATCTCATGTGAGGTGAGGGTGAAAGCACAGAAAGCACAGACAGTTAACTGTGTCGGGTCTGTAGAAAGAATCAATAGCCCAGCAGTTTGGCCCGTAGAGTGCATCGAGTGTGAGTTCATATTAAGTGGGCCATGATAAGACGCCTTTGCAGGACTAGCGACCCTTCCTATCTCTCCACAAAAGGCCCTTTTCTACATTAAGGAACCTTTTTTGATCTATACATAATGCACTCACATTTCAAAAGAGTCTTTATCGATTTAAGATTGCCTCAACGGGAGGAAAAAAATTCAATAGATGCTAGATGCTATTCAGATGTTGAGGATATTATAACTGCTTTCTGTGCTTCAAATCGTTTTTCAGGAAAAAATTATGGCATAATTTGATATTCAGAATACCCTAGTAGAAATTGCTCTAGTTTTTCCTTAACTCTAACAAGTAACTCGTAGGGCTGAAATGGGGAAAAACTAGACTAGAAAAACTTGGTAGTGCCTAGTTAGAATCTAACTAGAATTTCCTTAACAGATTTCAATGAGGAAATCCTTGACTAGTAACTCGTAGGGCTGAAATGGGGAAAAACTCGACTAGAAAAACTTGGTAGAGCCTAGTTAGATTTTCCTCGCTTGGAACGAGCGCTTTTTTCCTGTCACGATTTTCGACGAATGTACAATATATAATTTAATTTGCAAATAAAAGAGTTAAAAAATGGAAATAATATTATTAAATTTACGTAAGTAACTCGTAAAAAACTAACCAGATTGCTTCTAGAATTTCTAGTCAGTGCCTCACCGGATGCAGCGTTACATTCCTTGTTAGTAACTGACAAGTTTCCTCGTTAGATGCTAGCTAGACGTAGGGAAAAACTTACTAGTAACTTGGATAAAACTAGGACCAATTTCTACTAGGGTAGAAAAAAAAATTAGGAAAGGATAGACACAATTCGATCCAAAATTATATTTGAATTTGATAACAAACGTCCTATTACTTTTGTAATATTTTGTTATTAAGAGGTATTCATTATATAGAAACAATAAGTGATTTTAAGAAATTTTTGAAGAATTTGAAAATGGTTCAGGGGAGTTTTCAAATTTTAGTGTATTATAGTATTTTTTGAGTATTTGAAGGGATTTTAAATGATATTAAGGGATTTTAAAGGATTTGTAAAATATTTCAAGTGATTTTAAGGAATTTAAGATTTCAAGAAATTTTATGTGATTCCAGGGAATTTAAAAGGATTTCCAAAGAATTTAAGGATTTTCCAGAGCTTTTATAAGATTTTTAAAAAAATTGTAAGATAAGTGAATTTTAAGGGATATCAAGTGATTTTAAGAAATTTAATCAGATTTCAAGAAATTGGAATTGAAAGAAGTGATTCCAGAGAATTTAAAAGGATTTTAAGATATTTTTCAAGATTTCCTAAAGGATTTCCGTAAATATTGTAAAGAATTTTTAATGAAGTTAACAAATTTCAAAAGATTTCAAGTGATTTTAAGGAATTTAAGGAAATTTCTAGTGATTCTAGGAAATTTAAAAGAATTTTAAGATATTCTTCAAGATTTCAAAGATATAAAAATTTCCCAAAGTATTTCAACAGAATTTGAAGCAATATAAATAAATTGCAAGTTATTTATAGTTTCTTAACATTAAGAATCTTTTAAAATCATTAAAAATTTCATTAAATTCCAAGAAATCGTTTAAAATTTTATAATATTTTAAAAACTAGAAAAATCTCTTGAAAATAGTTAAAAATTCATTAAAAAACTTCAGACTCATTAATCTCTTGAAGTCCATATTAAAATTCGTGAAAATCTCTAAAAATTCATTAGAAATTCATCAAATTTCATGATATCCTTAAAAGTTTTATAAAATCTGTTAAAAATAGAAAGATCTTGTGAAAATTATTAAAATTTTACGAAAACCTTTGAAATCCTTGTAAATTCTACAAAATTTTTTTTAAATTATAAAAATCTTTTGAAATCCGATTAAAATCTGATCAAAGTCCTGAAAAACTTTTAAAATTCCTGGAAATTTAATGATAACATTTTTAATTTCTTAAAACCCTTTAAAATTATTAGAAATCTATCGAAATTTTGAAATTCTACAGCGAGATTACAAATCTCTTAAATCTTGTTATAAATCTCTTAAAATTTCCAAAAACCTTTTGAAATTCGTTAAGATTCTATGATAACAATTAAAATCCCTTTTATATTCTTTAAGGTCTATTAAAATTATTAGAAATTTCATCAAATTCCATGAAATCCCTTAAAATCCCTCCCAATTCTTAGAAATCTGTTTAAATATCTTAAAATTCCTTAAAACCCCATAAAACTCCAAAATTTTATGAAAACCTCAGAAATCAATTAAATTCTTCGAAATCTTAAAATTTTACGAAACCTTTTTAAAATCCTAAAACTCTTTTGAATTTCGTAAGAATCACTTAAAAATCGTCAAATTCCCTTAAAATTTTTAGAAACTCTGGAAATTCCTTTCTAAAAAACTGGTTTCTCTCTAAAAATGTATAAAAAATCTCACTTACATTATAGTTTTTAAGTCTGATTAACTTTGGAATGACTTCAAATTTAAAAAAAAAAACCAAAATTATCTTGGGTTGGTCTGCTAGTCTAAATAAAAAATCTTTTAAAATATCTGGAAATTTTTTTGAATTTCTGTTAAATTTTTTTCAAATTTTGTAAATCCCTTTAATTAAATCTTTTTTCAGTAACAGTAATGATAAAAAGTTATTTTTTTAAAGTTAGTTTTTAGTGTCAAACAATATAAAATACTTAAAATATAATTAAAATATATACATATAATAAAAATTCAGTAAAGTTGTCAAAAAATCAATAAAAAAGTATGAACATCCTAAAGGAAAATGTATAAGAATAGCTAAATAGGATCCTATAAAGATTCTTTTAAAGGACCCTTACCCGTGTAGAAATCTCGATAGGGATTTAGTGGGGGCCCGACTAGTTTTCCCTTCTTTTAGTCGAGCCCCTATGGGGAAAAGTAGTCGGGGCCTCAGCTAGATAGTAACGCTTCTGTCAGTTAGGCCCCGACTAGATGTTCTAGTAGGGCCCTGGTGGGAATCACCCTTCCACAGCCCTATCAAAGAAAAGGCCCTTAACAGGTCCTTCCAATATATATTTTTAATTATAAATGTATACAGTTATTCATTTTGGACGATTTGAAATAGAAATGAATAAATAATAGTAAGAAATTTCCCACTAGCGCCAGACAGGGCCCTGATTAGTTTTTTTTAGACTAGAACTAGAATAAAATATTTTTTAAATTTATTTATTTTAATCTGCTAAAGCAGATAAAACAAGATGAAACAAGATTAAAAAATTTGAATAACATTACGGATATAAAATTAATTCTAATTTCCGGCGCCTCTGGACAATTTATTTCTCTTCAAGCACCTAAGGTACGGCGCCTCTAGTTTTGTATCAATTTTTTATACCTGCGCTATTAACTGAAGAAGGTTACTGCGGGTGTTGTCCGGAATATTTTTAGAATTCGCACATCGATGCTCTACATTGTAGGACGCTCATTCATAATTCATTGTAAAACAGATCTATATATATATATATATATATGTATATATAAATTTAATTTAATATGTATCTTTCCAAGTACTCATTTTATCTCGTGAATAATAGAGATAATCAGATAATGAAGATGCTTTTACTTTCATAAATAATTGAATTACTTACAATGATTTCTATCTTCTCTACTGGAAAAAAATTCAGTAGAGTACAAAAAATACTTTTTTTTCTTTTTTTGTTTGAGTTTGGTGATATTAAGTAAAATCAAAATATTCACTTTTGAAGTTAGATTTGTAATTCTTTGTTTCATGCAAAAAGTATCAAAATTAAATATTTTCTCGGTCTATATGTAGTCTTATATTTGCAAAAAGATTAGCGTACAGAGTGAAAACATATTTATCTATAATTTTCTTTGAGTAAAATGGAGAATGGAATTTTGAACTTAATATTTTGGTTCAACACCGTTAAGAGTTTTGGAGCCAAGTTCTAATCTAAAAATTCGAGTTCTTAATTTTACTCAACAAATGTACAATGATGGACTATCTTATATTTAAAGCCTACTAAAAGTATAAATGTGGGCGGTTGCTGGAAGCAACCTTGTCGATACCTATGTAATATATAACAATTGGTGGCCCTACAAAGGGCCGAAGCAGAATAAATTTGTAAATTTATTCTTAAAATGCCTGTGACCCTAGAAAGAATCGGAATATTGAAGGAAAGATGTTCCACCTTTGAGAGATGGAACCAAACTGAGTCAGTGTCTCCAGATCGTGGGATTTTTCGGCCCCCACCACGGTTCCCTGTGGGAGCAATACATTCAAACGTAGCGTGTCGGTGAAAAGTCCATGCTTCACGCTGCGTACATTACACGAAAATGCACGAAGTTTCTAGCCGAACTCGACCGATCTGACGACCAGCTTCTCCGGCTATTTGAGTACTATTTGAGTTTCAAGCTGATTTTCTGTTTTACGGAAATTAACGCGTTGACAACTAAAGTAAAGTCTTCTGCTAGTATACATACTATCAAATATTATGAAGACTAATGGTAATGATTATGATTATGTTTTTCAGGTATTTTTTATGAATGTTTCAGGTAATTCAATTCTACAGGATATTATATTTTAATGAACTTTAGATTCATAAGTTAAAATATATTGAATATATTGTATGAGCTTTGAGGTTAGGTCAATATCACGTGTTTTCGTTTTACATTATTTCTGATATATTTTTTAATTGATTTTAAAT
>UCOH01012053.1:6635-23428 GCA_900474275.1 Synergus japonicus
TTTTTAGCGTATAAAGTAGAATAACCCTTTAAAAAACGAGAAAATTTCTTTCCTTAATACATGTGTCTTTATCTACTGCACGAATAAACGTGAATGTAATTTCTATGAAGAACAACTTGGTTTTAAAAAGAAAGACGAACATTGCGTCATCTGGGTGAGTTTTTAATGGCGATGGAATTTGAAAGTAAAAATTAACAAAAAGCTGTAAAAATCAAGGCAAAAATATATCAGTTTGATTTTAACATGCGTTTTTGAAGGCACAAAAGGTCTAATTTCAATTTTTATGGTAGCAAATAAAAAAAAGAGAAATTGTGAACAAACCTCTGTTAATATCTAGTTTTTCGAAAAACTACTTTGATTGTGCTAATAAACGAGAACAAGATTATTACATGCCAAAAACGGTGGAAATTTTAACTTCCATAATGCATGAAACTATCAGTCACCTCGCATATGTCAATATTTCGTTTCATGCATCATGGAAGTTAAAATGTTCACTCTTTTTAGCATGAAATAATCTCGTGCTCATTTAGCTCAATCAAAGTAGTTTTTCGAAAAACTAGACAGTAACAGAGGTTTGTTCACAATTTCTTTCTTTTATTTGCTACCAAAAAAATTAAAATTTAACCTTTTATATCTTCAAAATCTCACGTTAAAATCAAGCTGAAAAGTTGACAGAATTAGACAGGTGCGGAACAAATATCTCAAAACAGTAGTTGTCGGGAGCCACCCTACACATTAAAACTATATAAAATAAAGAAAAAAGACAGAATCCAAACTATCTGCTGTCCTGACACTCAGAACCCCGTGCTTGTTGCGCCCCTGGAATCTAAGTTTTTCTACATGAATGTTTTTCAAATTCCATAAGCCGTGAGAACAGTTTCAAAATCGCTTATTATAAATTAACTTTGATTGAACGCACACACTTTTTAAATCCAGTATTAATTACAGTTCCCTGAACAGTTTCTTTTTCAATTTCTATTTTATGAAAAATTGAATACATGACAAGGAGAGATACGAGAATTTTACTTGTGAACTTCATACTTGTGAAAATGTTGCCTTACGCCTCTTATCACATAAAATACTAAGTATGTATCCCACTGTGTGACGAGTAAATTTTCGAAAGTAATTAAATATGTAAATTAATAAAATATTCTTATCACCTGCTTAGTGCCAAAAACGGAGATTCATCATCTTCGCTAGCATCAGATAAAAGTGAACTCATTCTTCTTGGTCTTCCAAATTTGGATCTCGACAAACTGGCACTAGATAAACTTGATGTGCTGTTCTTATTTTCTAGGTCTATACTTTCTGCTCGGGGCGTTACATAATCTCCACCTTCAACTGCAATGGGAATAATATACTCCCTAGGGCTTTTTCTAATTGGCTCCGGCCCCACTGTTGATTTTGAGGAAACGTTGCTAATATCTGAATCGACAGTAGACTGACGTTCTAAACGATCTGAATATCGAATTGGTGGAGAAATTGGAGGTATACTTGGCTCAGATTTTTCGTATTCATGATCCACCTACAACAAAATCATTCTAAATTATTATTATTATTTTAATGAATTATAAGAGATCTCAAAAGATTTTAAAATAATTTTTCAAAGATTTCGTAAAATTTTTAAGCATTTCCTGCAATTTTCATAATTTATTAGGGATTTAAACAAATTTTGAGATGTTTTTAAGAATTTTAAGAGATTTCTGATAATTTTAAGTGATTTCCAGAAATTTTATAGAATTGCTTCCTCATAGAGGAAGCTTTGTATTGGTGACAAAATCCACTTTCCAAAAAGAGGTTTTTTTGAACATATTTCAAGGGGAAATTGATTAAGTATGATGTCTTTAAAAATTGTCCGGATGTATGTATATACAGGGACTCTCTGGTTCCTTGTACCTATAAATACTAGAGCAAAAACTAAGTTGAATACTTCCGCAACAAAATGTTTTCAAATGCGTAGTTTTTAAACTACAGAGCATTAAAGTTAACCAATCAGAAGCACGTTTTAAACCGTCAAGAATCTGTGAGAGTGTGTGTATAAAACGGTGTTGTTGAGATCTCATTCGTTCGCTTCTATCTTCATGTCATTCAAATTTTTACAGTTTTAAAAAAACACTCTCACAGATTCTTGGCAGTCTAGTGTTTCTGATTCGTTAACTTTAACGCTCTGTAGTTTAAAAACAACGCATTATAAAACATTTTGTTGCGGGAGTATTCAACTTAGTTTTTGCTCTTGTATTTGTAGGTACAAGGAAACACCCTATATATATACACATGCATACATACATTCATACATACATACATACATACATATATACATCCATCCATACATACATACATAAATACATACATACATACGTACATACACACATACATACATAAATACATAAATATTTGCTCAATGAGGAAAATTTTTTTCCCACAAACTATCATCCAATAGGACTACAATTTGCCAAAGTTTGAGTTCGATCAGTCAAAGAAAGATTCTAAAGTAGTACACTTGACATAAAATCCCCCATATATATTGGAGTTGTCCTTAATAGGGATATTTTCGAATTTCTTTGCTCCCAGGGGCTCAAATGCTTCCAAATAGATTAAAAAAATTATCTGAAAGTTTGAGCTCTTAATATTAACTTTAAGATAGTCTGCAGTCCAACCTAAGTTTCTTATGGAAATAACATGGGATAAGTTCCATTTGTTTTTTAGAATTTTATAACTTAGCGACAAATGAATCAAAAGCAATAATTCGCTTCATATTTTATTGGAAATTTGACGTTCTACAAAAAAGGTCTGTAATGATTTTTCACAAAATCTATTGGCTTAAGAGTTATTCGAGCTCAAAGTTTAATTATTATATAATTATTAATATTATCAAGTATAATTATTAAGTAAATACTTATTTTATAAAATATATCAAATTTGCAATATGGAAAACATGAAAATGGATTCAGGCTAATTATCCAAATGGTATCATATTTCACCTGTACTTTCATTTTTTTATCTTGAATATCTGAAAAATATTTGTTTTATTAATTTACGAGACAAAGTGCGCGCTTCAGCGCGCGTGTTTCGTTTATACAAAGTGAAATGAAAATTTAAATCCTCGGGCCAAGTCGAGAATACTCACGACTTGACACACACTTCATACGTAACCAGTGTTTATGCATGAAATGCATGTATAGGTAACGCTATGTAGTTCCTGCAATGCATGTCTTTTTTAGAATAGGAAAAATCACACATATTAACCTCAATTCCAAGAATAACATTGTAAATATTTGCTTTTATTGATAATAAATAAAAATTTCACAACGAAAATTTGATATATTTTATAAAATAAGTATTTACTTAATAATTATACTTGATAATATTAATAATTATATAATAATTAAACTTTGAGCTCTAATAACTCTTAAGCCAATAGATTTTGCGAAAAATCATTACAGACCTTTTTTGTAGAACGTCAAATTTCCAATAAAATATAAAGTGAATTATTGCTTTTGATTCATTTGTCGTTAAGTTATAAAATTCTAAAAAACAAATGGAATTTTTCCCATGTTATTTCCATAAGAAACTTAGGTTGCAGTGCGGACTATCTTAAAGTTAATGTTAAGAGCTCAAACTTTCAGATAACTTTTTTTTATCTATTTGGAAGCATTTGAGCCCCTGGAAGCATAGAAATTCGAAAATATCCCTATTAAAGACCACCCTAATATATATGTATGTCACGATCCTGCATTATCTTGAACATACGTAGTGGTAAATTAATGAAATTTAGCACACTTATTCCACTATATATATTGTTGAATTTCATACAAGGGTTTAACAAAATATTTAATTTTACATGTTTTATGTTTTTTTATAATTTTAGTGAAATTGATTTTTCGACTATAACTATTCATTTAATCAAAATTTAAAGCAGATATCATGAAAAAATAGATTTCTTATATCAAGAAGAATCGTTTGACCTATAAGATTAATGCACTTCATTTAATTTTTTTTAAATGAATTTTTGGAATATGTTCTCAAATATTCAAAATTCAAAGCAGATGTCACGAGAAAAAAGATTCTTTATGTTGAGATGAATCCATTGGTCTGTATGATTAATGCATTTCATTGAAAAATAAGAAAGTTATGCTTAATTAATTTTTAAGAATGAATTTTTCGAATATAAGTTCTAAAATAATTAAAATTAAAGGCTGATGTAAAGAAAATAAAGTTTTCTTTGTCTTGACACGATTCTCTTAAATTAAATTATATTACATTTCAAATACTAAGAAATAATTCTCGATGGTACATGTCTCTGAAACAATTATTTCTCTATTTAAATACTGAGAACCACCAATTAATATTTCATTTATTCGGCCTTTTAAATAATGAAAAACGATGGTCGTAAAAATTGGTGTACATGAATTTTAAGGGGTTTCAAGATGCTTCTATTAATTTCAGGAGATTTTCAAGGATTTTATGAATTTGTAAGAGATTGTAAAGTTTTTCGGTGAATTTTAAGTACTTATAACATTTTTTTAGAAATCTTTACGAACTTTCAAGTGGTTAAGGGGTTATATACACTTATTATTGGAGAAAAAGGGTTTTTTCACGAATTTTTTTGAAAAAGACGGTAACTTTTTTTAAGAAGAAACCACTAAGCACCTATTTGTACATGTTTCAAGATTTTTTAACCTAAATTTGACTGAAAAATATTGACATTTGTAGGCTCTACGCCCATTGTGCCAAATCACCTTTTTTCAAACATCCTTCGCGGTATCCTTAATAAGTCGAAAATGGATCACCTGCAATCATTTGAACCAAGAGTTTTCTTAGTTTATATAATTTTACTCTATTTGGACGAAGGATTTGTCAAAATAAATATTTTTGCAAAAATGGTGAGAAATTTAAAAAAAATCGATTTTTAGGGGTCTGATATATTTCCCTTGAAATATGTTTAAAAAAACCTTTTTTTCTGAAACAGGATTTATGTTACCACAACAAAGGTTCCTCAATGAGGAAGCAAAATATTTTAAAATAGACACATTTAGAGATTAAAAATGATTTGAAGGTAATTAAAGTGATTTCGAATGATTTTGTAGGTTTTCAAGCAATTTTAAATTAACTCTAATGAAATATCAAGGATTTTAAGAAATTAATTTTAAAGAATTTTGTGGTTTCAAGGAGTTTCCAAAAAATTTCAAAAGATTCTAATAGAAAAAAAGTTCTAAGAAATTAGGCTAAAAGACAGAAAGAATGGATAGAAGGATTAACATTTTTTGAAAAGAGATTAACTGAAGGATAGAAAAAGATATCGTTTTGGGGATTCAAAATAGATACTTGAATAAGATAGAAAAGTTCTATTTCTTTTTAACATCAAATTTCTGTCTGTTTCTATCCCTTTTTTCCAACAGAGATTTAAAAATTGAAAACGACGCACCTGAATGGGTACAATTCTTTCATTTCTATCAATTGAAGACTCTTCTGCGTGTTCACAACTGGAGTTTTTCTTAATTTTTGAAAATACAGCGGCGACAGGAAAAGCGACTTCCGAACGCTGGGTTTGAATTCTTTGTGGATTAGCTTGATCAATTTTTGCTTCAATCTCCGTTTTAAAAGTAGGACTTTCTGGAGATATTAGATCACATGATGTAATCTCCGTTCCCCTAGACTTTGCAGGGTTCACTTTTGTGGTAGACTGTAAAGTTATTTGCAGTTTGCTAGTCTTTATATGTTGCTCTGGTGATGAATTGCCATGTTTTGTAGATTTGAGTGTCTCAGACGCCTGGAAAATTAAAGGTTGCTAAAGAATTACCAGCTATCAGCAAGCTTATTTGGAATGAAACAAAAAACTCCAGACTTTCACAGGATTTTAGAAAGAATTAGGGGTACCTTGTGAGCACATTCTCATCACATTTTGCGCGCTTGCATTCACTTACTAATCTTCATCTCTGAATATATAATTTTACTTAAATTACTTTATTTTTATTTGAAGAAAACTAATGTATTTAAGGTTCTATCGACCTTAAGGAACACATTCTCATCAGTGCACATCAGTTTTAATTATCTTTATTTTTTTGAATTTTTGAAAAGTTATATATCTGACAATTTTTGTTTTAACAAAAAAAGTTACAATGATAAATTGTTCGAATATTTAAGTACTACGAATATCCTTAGACAGAATTTGTAAACTAAAAAAAAAAATTTTTCAAAAATTTTTTAAATTATCTAAATTTTTTAATTATTATCCAACATGGCTGGCTAACGAACTTTACCTTTATTTTAGAACAATAAAAGAGTATACCAAAGGCCAATCAAATCGGTCAATTCTTTCGAAAGTTATCGTGCTTACAAACTAAAATCTACAGACAGACAGACAGACAGACAGACAGAAAGACAGACTCATTGATAAAAATATGTTTTTTCGGTTCAGGGAGTCACAAAACGTCGACATTTCACAAAAAATGGGGGCGGGGTCAAATTTTACACAAAACTAATACATTCTTTGATGAGAATGTAAAAATCAAAAAATTTTCAGGATTATCAAGGGATTTATCAAAATTATGAAAATTTTAAAAATGTCAAGAGATTTTAAGTGATTTCAAGTAATTTGAAGTGATTTTACAAAAAACTTATAAATATTTAAAGAGGTTTTAACTTTGATTTCAAGGGATTTCAAAAGACTTTATACGATTTTAAGCAATGCATAGGGATCTCCAGAGGTTTCAAGTAATTTAAAGGTATGCAGAATATCTTAAGTTTTTTCAATAATTTTCATAGAATTTCAAATGATTTTAAGCAATTTTCACCACGTTTTTGTGGCGCAAAGTGAGTGATTCACGCTTACTCTACAACTAGATGAAAGACGAGAAGGGGGTGAGAATCACCAACAAGAGGATGGAGATCACCGACAATCATCGTGAAGTTCACAGATTTTCACCAGGCTAAACGGTGGAAGTCGGTGAGAATCGCAGAAACCACTACAATCAGAGCAGAAACATAAGGTTCTTACTAACGCTACCTATCTCATAATTTCGAAATCGATGATTCTGTTTTTTCACTCGAGATTAGGTTTAGTGTGTTTGTCTATTTCTATCTCTGCAATTCATATACTTTAATCTATTTATTTACTCCTCATGCTTTGAAATTCACGCTTTAAACGGCCTGCGAACCCCACTCAACTGTAATCATCAACTTTGTATTTTAAATATTGAATTTCCCGCCTCAATATACAAGTCACTACTAACTCCATCTGCAATACAACTTTATCCCATCTATCTATCATAGCATGATACACATAGAACACGCAACACTAGTTTACAACGCCTTTAGCTATAACCTTATAGGTCTCGCGTTTACCAAGCAAGAGATAGAAATTTTGAGATAGAAAGTAATAGAACTTTTCTTTCTCTTGCGAGTATACTCGAATCTCCCAATATCGACCTTCTCAATATTGACCGCATTACTTTCTCATTATCGACCTGTATGGACCTAAAATCTCACTTGATACCACTTCGCATGCGTTGTGCTCCAGGATCTGATTGGTTTCTATTAGCGCGCAATTTAAAATGCTAAAAATATTATACTATACGCAATACGATTGCGCAATTGAGATGACGCATGCGCAATTAGTCTGCCATTTGAGAAAAGGAATTTCGTTGATATTGGGAAAGCGTCTGGTCTGGATCTCGTCGATATTGAGAGATTCGAGTGTACCCATTTTACATCCCCAAAACGCTGTTCCTTTCTATCCACCATTGTATCTCCGTGCACGGAAAAAAATAGAACTGGAAGAATTACCGAACTTTTCCGATGTGGCGGATATGAGAAAAATTCGAAAGATAATCTATAACTTTTTGGTAAAACAACTCGAACTGTTCCAGAAGAATTACCGAACTGAGAATAAAAAATTCAGAAATTATAATTACGAATAAGTTCAAGATAAAGTACAGAATAGTAAGATATTTTCTCTAGAAAAATTGAAAAGAATTTATATTTCCTCTGCAGTAATTTCTCGTGTCCTAGGATCGGGAGAATTATGGTTTTCGGTCTCTGAAAATTCACGAACTCCACAATGTTTTGAAGTACACATACGTAGCGGCGCGCCACACAGGTGTCGTAAGTTGCGTTAGTGTATGTGTTGTGAAAGTCATATGCTGGCGTCCCCGCTGCAGGTGGTACCTCTTTTTATATTAATAATCAATATTGTATTGCATATGGGTAAAGAGCACAAGTCAATATAAACGTTAATAACAGTTAAACGTTATTCTGCTAAGGAAAAAAATTCCAATTTTAATATTTGTTAAGTAAAATATACTATATATCATATCCTAATAAATAAAGAATCATATACTAATCTGTAAACTAAATTTCCTTTTATTTTTAACTTTTATAATTACACCGACACACACTTTGAATTAAAAAAATACGTAAAGAGGTACATCCTGTAGAGTAGCACCTCTCTACAAATGAGATTATTTTTTTCGTACTACTGTTTTTCCTTCTTTTATCTTCCGTAAATTTTCAAGATTCACATGAATAAAATTACTGTACTCTTCTAGAATTATTCCCGAAATGTATTTAATTTATTTTCGAGAAATAAAAAAGGATAGAAAAGAAGATATTCAAAGAGATAAGCGTGAATGTGTATTGAAATGGAGATAGAAAGGGATAGTGAACAAGATGACAAGAAGTTGTAAAGGGATATACAAGTATATACAGAGATAGAAAGAGGTGGAGAAATGGAGATTGTAAGAGATAGGAGAGAACGGTGATTAAAAGGGAGATAAAAAGGGATAGACGGGGATGAACAAAAAGATTCACGAGATTGAAAGAGATAGGCGGAGATTGTCAAGAGATAGTAAGATATAGGCGGAGATAGACAAGAGATAGAAGAGAGTAGATTTAAAGAGATAAGGATTGAAATGGAAATAGAAAGAGATAGATGGAGTAGGCGAGAGATAGAAAGGGATAAACAATATTATCTATTTCTATCTTAGAGAGAAGTAAAATTGAAAATATTGTGCTCAAAGCGGAAAGAGAAACGATATCTACATGTATGTTTAATCGAAAAAAAGACTCGTGCAGTTTGAGGTAGTATTCTTCTAGGAGAGCTTCGCAACTCTAACCTTCACGCCGGGGTTTCATCCCCTGCAACACCACCAGGGCTCCGCCCAGGACCCATTACGTTGCCTCTTCTCACTTGATTATTTTCTTAATTATTATTATTCACTCCTCATGTCATTTCCGCTAATAGAACAAAAAACAGTATGTCTTCCTCGAGTGCCTATCGCAGAGTGCCTTCCTATCGCATGTGAGTCCACACTTGACGCAAGCGCAGATGCTTTTACAACAGGCCGTGATGCCTGGTCGTTTCGGTAGGTATTCATTTTACCATAGTTTCGGTTGGCCGTAATCTCAATTGGCCATAAAATCAATAAATTCGAAAACCGGAGTTAAATAGATACTAGATGGCAATGCACCTTAGAACAATTCTTCACCAATTGAGATTATGACCAACTGAAATTAAGATACAATAAAAATCTACTGCCGCTTCGGCATCGCGGACCGCTGTCGCGAAATTTGCGCCTGCGCCTCATTCTGGTTTTACATGTAGGCGGGAATCATCTCCATTTCACCCTCGATAGACAATATATTATTCAGAAATTTTAAGAGATTTCAAAGAAACTTTAAATTATTTCAAAAGATTTTTAATGGTTTTTAAAGAATTTCAAAGAATTTCAAGAGATTTAAAGAGACTTTGAAGCATTTCAGGTTATTTCAAGTGTTTCAAGGACGCCAGACTTAAATGCACTATTTAAAAACGTTGCTGTGCAAGTGCACATCAATTACATTCAACCTTATTTGAGGAGAAAATTGGAACAAATGAACTTTTTCAGGGGCTGGTGATTATTTATTGTGAGTCCCCTCCCTTCTCAAAATAAGAAGTACTTGTCTATTGTGAATCGTCTCGCCTCTCACGAAACTGACTTACAAAATCACCCCGAATCATGAAAGGCCAGATTACTCACGTTCAAAAATCACCTGGATTCGAAGAGAGCAAGGGGACTCACATTTAAAAAGGCACCCTGATTTGTGGGAGTTAAGGGGACTCACGTTGAAAAAGCACCTTGATTTTTGTGAGGCAAGGGGACTCGCATTCAAAAAGCATTCGATTCATGAGAGGCAAGGAGACTCATGTTCAAAAAGCTTTCTCATTCGTGAAAGCGCAACCCGAATGTTGAAAGGCGAGGGGGCTTACAATAAAAAGCACTATGAATTGTGAGAGGAAAGGGGACTTACAATAAATAATTACTTTGATTTTTGAGAAGCAAGGTGGCAACGTACTTGTTAACGAATGCACAAGTACTTCTATTTAAATTAATTTATTTTCAAATGAAGAAGAAAACTAATTTACTTTGTAACGATCTGTTTCTCGGGAGTTGTTAATTATTGCCTCAGCGGACGCTTCAGCCTAGCCAGGTTAGGTTTAGAGGCAATAAAACAGATCCAATAATTTTAGTAACAAAACAACACAACATTTATTTATTTATCCTAATATTTACAATTTATTTACAATATTTACAGTGTTGTGTTCAAAAAACCAAAATATTTGAATTTACTAGATTGGAGAACGGTTCATTGTTCTATATTGTGAATCAAGTCGACGCGAAGTTCCTAGAATTAACGTGCAGTTGAATGGAAGCGCTATAGAAACGGTGAACGTCTAGCGGGTAGAACGGAGACAGAAAATAAATCTCTCGATGTATCTTAGTTATTTCTGCGATTATAAAGCGATGGAATTGTCGAGCAAATAGTATAAGATAAAGGAATTCGGTCCCTAGACTTGACATACAGGAGATTTATGACGGACTACATTTATCGACGTTACCTGTCTTCCTCTCAACGGTAGATACGGTAACGGAGAGAGAGGTTGAGAGTTCGGTGGACAAAATAAATTATATTTAGTATATTTCCCCAGTCTAATAATATTAAGGGGGGGGGGGGGTATACTATTTAATTTTTTTTTCATTTTTTTATTGGCTTATCTGAATGTACATCCTTTCAAGATTACTGTGTCCAAATTTGAAGCAAATCGAAGCAAAATTAACTGAAGAGTACTCCGCTCGACTTGGTGCCGTCTAGGACCAGAGCGGATAAACAAGCTGCAAGTGAAACTAAGGAAGGCAGAATTCTACGAAGGCAGAAGGAAAAAGATGCTTTGGATTATGCAGCTGACAGTTCTGTACTTTATGGACCTGGAATTGATGACTCTGTGTAAGTATATTAAAAAAAAACTTGCTTACTGTCGTGTTATTAGAATTTTTCAATACAAAAAACTTTAAACGCGTTTTTCTCGAAACCACATTTTAAAAGTCCGTGAACAACGTAATTTCAAAACTAATAAACCGATCCTTTTCAAATTTGTTACACATTTTCCACTTATAATTTGCTAGGTAATGTCGCGAGGATTTTTTTGTTTGATAATAATTATTAATTTTGCAATAACAAATTGTGCGAATTTTTTCTCAAAAATCGCTGTTTTGACTTCAAAATGTCAAGAAAAATTCAAAATTCGAATTAAAAAAAAATCCTCGCCTGATTACCTGCGAAAAATGATTATCTAATGAAAAAATTTGATTTGTTTGTTTGAGATAATCCAGTGCTGAGATATGCTGTCCATCGCAAACGTCTTTTGCTCGAGACACTTCGGAAGACTTGACGCCACCGGCTCAATTTTTAATATTTTTTAATGAAATTTGTGTGGAATATTGTTCGAGCCGTACTCTATTATATACACTTTTATAAAATAAATTTGCATTTACAGAAGCAAGTAGAAAAATTATTGAAAATGACCCTTTTTTCTAACGAATTAAGTATACCCCCCCCCCCCTTAAATAATATGCTTAGTAGCACCTAACGAATATTATTTAAGGAGGTATTCCAGTCTAGAGGTACAAATATTGGGTGTTTTTTGAAATTCGATAAAAAAAAACTAAAAATATTTTTACCATACACTTTTTTACTGAACATTTATTAATATTCCAACAATATGGAAAAAAATGGAGAAAAAAAAAATTCGAAAATTGAACAAGTTACAGGCTGATGGAGTGGCGGGGGTGGAAAGAAAGGGTGCGTCAGTATTGACACGATTACAACCCTTCTGGTGGTCGGAAAAAAAAGATTCTTAATCAGTAAGAATGTCGCTATCGTCTGAATTAGGGAAGTAAAAAAAAAATTTTTACAAAATAGCGACTATTTGAAAAAAGCGTGATTTTTTGCTCTTTTTTAAAAACTTAAAATTTCTTAAAAATAGTAAAAAACAAAATTTTTTCATAATCCTAGTTCGGAAGATAAAGGGATATATAAAGAATCTCCACGCCAAATTTCAAGTTAATCGGTTCATTAGAACTTGAGAAATCATGTCAAACGTGTTGGAAAAAGTAGTTTTGAGAAAAACGTGTTTAAAGATTTCGGCAAAGTTGCAGGCAGTTTTCACTCACATTTCGTTAATATATTCTTGGAAGCCTAAACTTTAGAAGGTCAATGACAGGAGCGCCTGCGATCTTTCTCGGAAGAAGTCAGTTTAGCCTGTCACTTGCGATTTCTCCCTCGCCTAGCCTATCATAGTAGCAGCTATCGATAGGTAAAGCGCATGAGTTTTCACCGGGCAAGAATCTCTCCGACTTGGTCGGTGGGACTCGCCCAGCTGAACCAGTGCCCTCAAAGTTAGCTCCCTGCGCGCGCAGCGCGTGTTGACTTTCCACTGTACACATTCTGTCATTGGCTATAATGTGGCGCGTGATTCAAAGTCGAATTGAACCAGTCAATGGCAGAATTTCTCCAGTGGGAAGCCAACATACGCTGCGCGCGCAGGGAGCCAACTTTGAGAGTACTGAGCTGAACTGAAGATTGTATGCAGAGTGAACGCTTTTAAGGCTGATGGAATTTGAAACTTCCTCATGTAGAAAAACTCAGATCCCAGGACGCGACTAGCACGGGGTTCTGGATGTCAGAACACCCAGACAGTAATTCGAGTATACCTACTTGCAATAGGCATGGTTATCTAAATTATTAGATGGATAATACAATTCCACAATAAACACACTTTTTGAGGGTTTTTAATCTGTTCTTTTTGTTTTTTAAATTTATTTTTAATGTGTAGGGTGGCACCCGACACCCACCGTTTTGAGACACTTGTTGCGCGCCTTTCTAATTCTGTCAACTTATTTGATGCATTTTCCAATACCCTCTCAAAGGCAAAAGAGGGAAAATTTCTATGTTTTTGATAGCAACAAATAGAGAGAAGAAATGAATCGAGAGGGCTTGATGATCAGTTTTTCGAAAACTCACTTTTATAGTCCCAAAATAGTGTGTCATTATTTTTTGATAGAAACCGCGGACATTTTGACTTTCATGATGGAAGAAACTAAATATTGACAGCTGCGACAGTGGCACCCTGCGCGCGCAGCACGTGTTGGCTTCCTGCTAGAGAAATTCTCCCATTGGTCAATTTAATTCGATTTTGAATTGCGCGGCATATTACAGTCAATTGCAGAATATCTCTAGCAGGAATCAATATCAGATTCACATTTGTCACCACCAACAAGATTAACGTCCACGTCTAATTTTTTGAAAAAGCAACATAAATTTTAAATGGAAAAATTTCATAAAAAATAAAATTCAATAAGAAAAAGAATTTAATTGCTCACGAAGATTTTTAGGGATTTCCGCCACTATTTTTCTACATGGTGGACACAAAACATCGTCAGGTTTTAAGCAATTTAATTTTTCAAGCGACGAAAAAGAAACACGACGCAAATTTTTTTTCTGTTCTTTTCCAGTATGATGTTCTTTGTTGAAGGGATTACAACAGACATGTTTAAATTTTGATTCTGACATGTTAGACAAATTTTTGCTCAACACTTCTAAAAAGCACACAGAGGAAAATGACTTCGCGCGTGGAGCGCAATACAAGGGCGCGACAAGTTGAACCATGCATTGAAGCAAGTACGATCGGCCGATCGCGCGTGGTTCGAGCGCGAGAGCTAAAGTTCAAAAATTTATTACAGACAAAATTTTCAACGGTCTATTCCCAAATTTTGGGAGTAGTGACTAAAGTGTCTAAAATAAATTTTACAATAATAAAAAAAAATTAGTTCCAAAGTTGAAAAAAATTATTTGTTTATAAAAATAGGTCATATTTTTATAAACAATTGGTCTAATGAATTTCTTGTAATGCTTATTGAAAAGCTGAGAGAAAATCCTAAATTTTACTGCAGCCACTTATTTTTTTAGTCGAATATTTTTTTTTATTCGCAAATATTTAAAGGTAGATTTTTCGAGCGTGAAAAGTTTGAAAAGTTACAAATCCGAAATTTTACATGTCATGTCGAAATAAAAAAATACGTATACAATATTTTCGACCAAAAATTACAAAAAAAAAAATATTTCGCGCGAAAAAAAATTTTGATTGTAAATTTTGTATGGAATGGCTCATATATTAATATAATACAGGTACATATATTATATATAAAATATCTCAAAATATCTCAACAACCTGGAAAAAAACAGAAGTCAGATTTTGATTCAGCACAGAAAACTACTCCGGAAATGATATACACTGAAACCTCACTTGTGGCCTTGCTTCGGTTCGTCAACACTCGTCGTGAGTGAATTTCGCAGGTAAATAAATCAGGGTCGTATGTACCAGTGTTCCCCTTGCAGGCTCCACAATGATGTGCATTGATGTTCATGCGTCGCGCATGGCGCAAATGATTGATTGGATGCTTTTAAAGGGTTGCGTCTGATTGGTTACTTTCCGCGAATGAGTGGATCGAGTGAACCACAGTGAAAACTGACTTAGGGTACTGCACCCTTTGTAGCTACGGTACTGCCGAGCTGGCGACGCTTCCCTTTCGACTACTCACCTCCCTTAACAAAGTTTGGGAGTGAACCCAAGTTCTTAGAATACTACAACTAAGTGAATTGTAACTGAGGTTTCAGTGTATCTCATTCCATTGCGACATTGCAAAAAAATGTAAATTTTTCCGTCAATCCATTACTCTTAAAGTCCTTCGTTGGCTTGAACGATTTGACTAGAAGTACACGAGATGTTGACGATTTTACAAAAAATTTTTAAATGATAAATTATTGATCATCTAAATCGATGACAATAAAAGGAAACGAAACAAAACAAGACACGAACTATTGTGCTAATGCCACGTTATAAATGCTTTAATTCCGGGTAGTATTGCGTCAATTCCAATTAATAGGTTAAGAATTTCAAGGAATTTTTAAAAAGTTGAAGAAATTAAAATAATTCTCAAAATATTTCGGGAAATTTTGAGTGATTTTAAAGAATGTAAAGTAATTTAAAGGATTTTCAAGAATCTTAAAAGATTTTAAAAAGACTAAATGATTTCAAGTGATTTTAAGTAATTATTTAGAATTGGACGGGAATTCGACATTTTATTTTTAACAGAATTCAAAACATTTCAAGAGATTTAAATTTATTTTAAGGAATTTTAAAGAATTAAAAAATATTTTGAAGGTACTGTAAATGATTTTAAGAGATTTTTATTAATTATAGGAAGTTTTAAGAGATTTCGTGACTTCATGGAATTTTTAATGATTTTAAAGAATTCATCTCCATGGACGAATATAAAAATAGTTGAAAAATCCACTTACCAATTTAGGTTGAAAATCGTGCTTTCTTTCTGACGGAAATTTCATTTCGGTCGGTGTAGAAACTGAAACAGTCGCGGCTCTCGCGTCATTCGGTCCAACTTGTATTATTAAATTCAATTTCGACTTTGGATCATTACTAGTCGCTGAATTATTTTCACTCGATGCAGTCAAAGCTTCAATAGCATTTTTCTTTTCATTCTCGCCATCACTGCTACTCAATTTTTCTGCCGTTTTCTCTGAAGCTACGCTGTTAATCGTTTTTGAATTATTAACTTTCGAAGTGGAAGGTAAAGTCGAAGAAGACAAACTTGCTTTCCTTTCAAAGGCTCGCTTTGTTCCTCCCACATTTACACCAGGAATAAAAATTTTCTTCGGTTTTTCATTTTCTACACTCGATGCCATTTGCTTGAATTTTTCTGCAGTTTCAAAAATTCTCGATCGTCGTCTTTCCACCGGTTTGACTAATGTTTTTGTACCTTCAGTGGTTAACTCAGAATCAAGTGAATGTGATTTATCTTTTAATTTCTTCACATATTTAATGGAAGATCTTAAATTTTTATTTTCAGGATCTGTTTTGTAATCCTCTTGTTTTATTGAATTTTTCTTTTCATTTGAATTGGATGTCACATTTTGATCAAGTGCATTAAAAAGATCAGTTTTGTTAATCGCCGATAGATTAGTTAATGTTGAAGGTTTGATGCTTGATTTTGAAGTTTGGTTTTGTTCAACGAAATTATCTTTGTCAGTATTGACGGATCTATTTTCAACGAATGCTTTGTCTGCCTCTAAGGGAAGAGGTGACTTATTCTGTTCATTAATTTCTTTTGTATATTTTGTAGATAAGACACTCCTTGAATAATTGTCTGCCATTTCAGCACCTGTTATTTTCCTCGAAGAAACTGTCGTAATATTCTTTGAGTCAATATCCATTGCATTTTGCGTATTAGGAATTGATGCAGATGCACAATTGCTGAAAAAAAAAATGTATGTCGTCAACCCTGATGAATGTTCCGAATAGAAAAAATCCCATCTATTTGAATCTGTTTTAATTTGGAATTTTTATCTGAACCCTTGGAGTGGATGAATTTATTCTTACATATGGGGCATTATTCCTCAAG